>PVIY010043333.1:0-20382 GCA_004026745.1 Myrmecophaga tridactyla
ATATCAGTGAGACCATACAGTATTTGTCCTTTAGTTTTTGGCTGGTCTCACTCAGCATAATGTTCTCAAGGTTCATCCATGTTGTTACATACTTCATGAGTTTATTCTGTCTTAAAGCTGCATAATATTCCATCGTATGTATATACCACAGTTTGTTTAGCCACTCGTCTGTTGATGGACATTTTGGCTGTTTCCATTTGAATTTCATTTTAATGCTTGACTTCATAGTTAATATTTGGACTCCTAGTGGTCAGTTAATGCACTACATTTTAAGAAAAGTCAGGTTGAAGAACACCGATTATTGGGAAAACTTGACATTCAACAGATGCCAATAGACTTCTTTTAATTGCAGAATTGCCTAGTGGTTCCCAGAAAGGACTGTGATTATCAGTCGTCAGAATGGATTAGACATGATAATTAACCATTCATTGGTTGGAAAATCCTAAAGAAAGTTCTGGGACAGATTGCACATCAGCATATGCTTGGTGTGTGTGCTGGTAGCTGCTTGAGAATTTTCTTCCACTTGGAATTTGCATAAAGCTATTCTGAAGGTCAAATGTCCAGTGGCTGTTCAATCCTGGTCTGGTTTCCTGATGCCATGAAAAACACCAGGATATAGTATTCCAGCTTTTACTTAGAGTTTGGCTATTATTGTATGGTATTTTTTCTGCAGTAAATCCAGAGTGAACAATTAATAGCCACACAGATTTGAGTTAAGCAGCTTTTAAAAGAAGAGTAAATGTCACTTAGGATTACATTTCAGATCCCTCTGTCAATCAGTGGGTTTAACAGAAGCCCTGAGAACAAAATCGGAGAGGAAAAATAGATGTTGCCAGACTATCTTTTGTTTATGGATTTCATCTTAGTGAAGCAGAAGTATATGTGGAGGGGATCTCATTTGGTTCATTCAAAGCTGGCAATTTCAACAATAATGATTGGAATTCAATGCACAGAAATTCATGGCATGCTGTCTTTGGATGTTCTCAATTTGGTTCTTCAAACATACTCTCCACTTTTCTCTATTTATATTCCAGGAGGTCTACTCCTATGGATCATGTAAACCAGGCTCCCTTGCCTGTGAGCTTTTGGTTGGATTTGGCCAGTGAGAGACACCAACAGGAGAGTGGACTGTGAGAAGAAATAGAAGTTGACTTGTTTATTTCCTTGGTATCCTCTCTGCTGGCCATTGACTACATATCTGTGCCTAAGGCCACAGCTCCTGTTAGGTGTCCTGTTATAGCACTTTAGGTGGTTTTCAAGACTGTTTCCTCTATTTGCTTCCTGTTGTTGCTTGACTCAGGCTGCTTTACCCTCCATCTTTCATGGTTTCCCTTAACCCTATATGCCTTTTGTGAATAATCCCTTCATTACACTATCTTCAATCATTCACCAGAAGTATTCTTTTATCTGTTAGTTTCCTGATATAACTGCAGAGCCTAGAACCATGCCTGGCATATCAAAAGCACCCAGCAAAAGCAAAAAATGAACAAATGAATAACTACAATCTGTTAAATAGATCTAATACCTATTTTGTAGGATTGTTTTAAAGTTTCAATACAGTAATGCATCTAACACTATCATTTACTTCAAGTATTCAATAAATATGAATTATTCTCTTTCCCTTGAATTCTCAGTCACGATGTTATACAAAATGCCACTTGCACTTTAATGGATGCCCTTAATTAAGGAACAATGACTATAATAAAACAACAAATGAGCTTGTGAATTCAATGGCACAAATATGGCATGCTTTAATTTTTAATGAAAGATTTGTATAGAGATGCAGGCTGTGACCGCCATCAAGACAGGATATGCAAGCACGAACTTATTTCAATAACTGGAAATGTGCAAAATGTATGACAGAGCATTCTACTCAGTTTGCTTACTATCACAAAGCAGACTGTGTATGTGTGAGTGTAGAAGCAAGAAAACATTTCTGAGGATGGTGGGAGATCAATTTAGGTTTTGGAATTATTTAATTACTCGAAATTTAATTAGGACAAAACTGACTATTCCACAGAGCTTAAAATGTATTATTTTTCACTCTCTCCAGACATGTCCTGAGTGATATGTTTGTCCAGGCTGTCAACACCTCCCTTATTCTTTCAAATAGTCAAAATTTAAAAAGGACCAAACTGACTCTTCCACAGAAAATAAATTATTTATATATCGTCTCCAAACATGTCCTAACTGACATGTTTGTCCAGGCTGTTAAGACCTCCTTTATCCTTTCTCTTTTGTCTTTTTTTCTTTTACTGTAAAAGTGCACTGATTTAAGAAGTAGACACTAATTTCCACAATTTTAGGTTTACTGGATTATGATGCAGAACTTCCTCTTCTCATTAATATTAACTTTTAATGTCATCCTCTGGGAGCTTCTGTGAGACAATGTAGTTATTCAAGAAGTTTTGAATGAAATTATGTTGTTGGAAAATTACTGGAACAGTAAGTTCCCCAAACAGAAAGTTAAGATTTTGCTTAAAAGCCTTAGAGGCAAGACAAACAGAATTTAATTTCACCAAGTCAGTAATATCATACTAGAAAGAGTAAAAGAAACTCAGAAGGCTACTTTTGTGGGGATGTCAAGCTATTTAGTATGCTTCATCAAAACAAGATAATACTTAGAGAATGCCAGCTATTTCTCATCAGAAATTAGACAAAGGGGACTTATTTTGCAGATGAGCATAATACTAAGATCTGTCTCTCCAGCAAGGTAAAGTGGATTATTATGGACATCTTGACTGAAGTCAGGCTAGTTAACTCATCAGTCTTTCCATGTAATTGAGGGAGTCTTGTGTGCAGGTGACATTTTGGGAGCTTCTAGCATAAGTTTGGGATTAGAGGCATGGTTCGTGTTTGGATGTTGGTTAATGTAACAATGTAAGGGGGTGGTGGGAAGAAGCATCATTTTTGTCCTCAGTTGGCCTCAACCCCATTACCACATGTTCTATTTCATATGTGACAGTGAAATTGATGCAGAGGGGAAGTAAATTACTTATCCCAGGTATGCAGCTGAAAAGAAACAAGACCAAGACAAAAAATGTCATTGATATAATAATAAATATAATTCTTGAAATTTCTGACACATATTAGGTTTGTAAATTAAACTAAGTACCAGACAGAAATTCCTACATCATTTCTAAGGTGGAGAAAATTATCCAGCCCACTGCTGGATATGGTTTTCTGCCCAAGGGGGAGGATGGGAAATGTGGACTCAACTGGAATTGATTTGACTGCAAAGGTGGCTTTAGCAGTTTACACTCAGTGCTGTCAGGAGTGTTTGTGGTACCCAGCTGCTCTAACTACGCTATCTCTTCTGAAACCCATGTTTATGCTAGCTAACCATGGAGGGCTTTTAACATTTCAGCTGTAATTATTCTAGACTTTGAGGATTTTTCTCTTTGATGAGAATCATGACTGTTAGAGGAGAATACAATATATAGTATAAAACTAGTATGTGAGACAGTAAGCTTCATTTTAGTATGCTAAAATGAGTCAGAAGCACACTACCAGAGGGGTATAGCTACCCTCCTGAATGGTCCTGGCCTCCAGGGTTGGTGGGGAAGAAAAGGCAGGAGAGGCCACTATAGGGAAGCATATCGATGCTCCTCATGCAGGACCTCTGGACCGTGCTTCAGCTTCTCAGAATATTCTCACCTTACTTGGTCGCCAAAACTATGGACTCTGTACATGCCGCTCTAGCATGGCTGGACCTGGTCGAGCCAAGTGAATGGGAACTTGATCCAGATAAATAGATGTGATTTTGATAAGCAAAGAGGCATGCAGAGGGTGTTACTAGGTGAGACAGCACCGTGGCAAAAGCACAGAGGAAGGGCTAGGTAGGGCTAACTGTCATGTGATGGGAATGGTGGGAGGGCAGTAAGGGGAAAGCATGATTAAAGCAGAAAATAAATATAGGGAAAGTAACAAGGTTGGGGCTGAATTTCTGCTGGCATTGAAATCTAGAGAAGAAGAATAGATAAGAAGTTATAGGTCATCACTTAGGATTGATTGGGAAGAATGAAAAACGTAGCATATGGAGACCCAATTTAGTGCTGTTGTGTTCCAGGCTAGAAACAATGAAGATGTGACCTGAAAAGAAAATGTAAATTTCAATGCCATTATTATTATTAATAAAAGTAACAAAAATTAGTAGTTCCTATCACAAATCACACTCATCATCAACATGTACCATGTATCTCACAGTATTTGTTGGACCAGTTTGGCCCTTCAAAAAGAGTATGATCATTGTGATTGGAAATTGAGAAACAGCCTTGTAGATGAGCTGTTAACTGAGAAGTGGCTGGTCCCTGAGGGTGTATTATGATACCTAATACTACTGAGAGGGTAGCTGTATTAGTCAGTGTTCTGTAGGGAAACAACCGCAGGATATAATACATAATATTATTTAAATATTATGAGATTTTTAAAACAGAAATTGGCTCATGTGACTGTGGGGATGGGAAAGTCTAAATTCCTTAGGGCAGGCCACAAGCTAGGAACTCCAGTGAAGGATTTTGATGAATTCCCCAGAAGCATTTGGTAGCTTAAGTAGAGACGGAAATTCTCCCTTCTGACTACAGAAATCATTACGTCTCTAAATAAGGCCTTTTACTGATTGGATGAGACTTCTCTCACTGCTGAAGGCAATCTGTTCAGTTAATTTGGATATAATCAGTTATAGATGCCATCAACTTACAGATGATTTGAATCTATGAATTATCTTCATGGTAGCAATTAGGCCAGAACTTGCTTGACCGCACAACTGGACACCATGACCTGGCCAAGGTGATGCAGGAATTTAATCATCATGGTAGCATACTTGAATTTTTGGAGAAGGAAGGAAGGAACATTTTTCTTTCTCTCCAGATTCCCCGCCTTCACCTCAGCAGGGTGTCAGATGCCAGATGCTTCCTTAGCTTTCAGGCTACTCATCCTGTAACCAGGCAAAGGCTGTGGATTCTTTTGCCCAATGTGCAACCAATTCCTGAGACACCGACATTTCAAAGAGAGAAAGAGTTTATTACTAGGCACATAGTAGGAGAGCAGATGACCTAGCAGTCAAAAATCTGTCTCCCTGAATTGCAATAATTCTGATAGTTTTGTTAGAGAAAAGATTGGCAGGGTTTAGGATAATGTGAGCACAGTGGTCCCAGATGATATAATTAGGGGTGATCTAATTTTGAGCATTGTGGATTGATGACATACTTAATCACAAGCAAGAAAATGGTGGAATGAGGTATAGGGGACTTGCAGGTGACTCAAAGTCCTAGCTACTGTGCATGTCAGGTGGGTCCACCTTGGCTAGGTCCAGTCTCAGCCATTAAGACGACCCCCAACTTGGGGTAGGTCAGCTCTGGGCTGACCCAAGAACCTTCATTAATAAACATTAGGGGCTGTCTTTAGTGATTACAAGATTCTAAAGATGAAAGACTGGATAAATGAAGGTGAGTCACAAGATTTTTACAATCACAGGGGCAGTAGATAAGGGCTACACAGTCATTATCAGAGATGAAGGTAGCTGGATTACAATTTAGAGTTTTCAAGAATTTTCCTCTGTCTACTCCAATATACCAGAAAGCAAAAAGGAATATCTTTATAATGACTCAGTAATCAAAATCATCCCTTAAATCCTGATTTCTTAGTTACAATCCTAGTAAGTGAGAATCGTCCTGGAGGACTGGTAGGTCACAAACGTTATTACATTGACATTTAGGGCTTTGTCATTTGGTTACAGAATCATGGAAATAATAGTGAAATAAAACTCATGAAACATATGACTCATATTAGAATTTTATATAAACTGGCTGCCAAGTTTTATATAAACTGGCTGACATTTCTCAGAGAAAGGACATTTGTCAGGTCATTTCTGGATATTCTATTAGATGAGGAAAAGTATAAATCTCTGGGACTATCTCAGTTCTATCCTCATCTAATGGGAGCTGCTGACTTATTCATTTGGTATTTATTTGTTTATTCATTTAGAAGCTCTGGAGCTATTCCAAGCCCTCAGGATGCAGAAGTAAAGGTTTAGTGGTGCAAATAGTCAGTAAACAGGTGCACAGGATAGGGAAGAGGCGTATGTGTGAGTGTGAGATACCCAGCTTTCTTACAAAAGCATCTCTTGGCTTAAAGGAAGACTAGCAGGAACTGACCAGGCAAAAGAATGGGGTTAGGCAAGGACGTTCTAGGCTGAGGACAAAGCTCAAAGCCAACTTCTACTTGGGTGTTTTCTTTTGTCATAACTGAGAGAGACTTGCATTATCATCAGTATGTTTGGAAGGTATTTCTAAAAGCTTTCTTTTTCTCTTATTCAAAGTAAGTGAATTGTGGCCCCAAGTAAAGCCTGATCATAGCAGAAAGCCTCTGAAAGAGAAGGACTCCTTGAAACATTTAGTCTGACAGGTCATAGGACTTTGCCTTGCAGGAAATTGGAGGAACTGGTGAATCTGAAGTGTCACTGAGCTCACTAATAATGATGGAAGAATTTCTTGAAGGACAAGGAAGGACTCAGTGCACCCTATAGTTTCTTAAGTCGGCCTGACTATTTCAAAGGAGTCAGTGTTTCTTTGATGAGAAAGTGAGGAATTCCTCACTTCTGCAGGGCTCAGTAGAGAGGCATGAACACTGCAAGGGAGTTGGCTGTTTAGTGGGAAATACATGCCCTCTATCTTCCAAACCAAACGCAGTGATTTCACTGAGCCCAGAGAGAATAACCTGGGATAAAAAAGATGTCTAGTTCAGTTCCTCAGGTTCTTTCCTTAGCATAGTTGGCAGATTTTAACACAATTTCTCCAAGTAGTAATTACATTGAAAAATCAGTCAGTCATGTACAGCCAGACAGTAAGAGTCACTAAAAAGATCAATAAAGAGATCTTAATTTTTTTCCAAGATGATGAAACAGATGTTTTGTCAGATTTTGCCTATGTCCTTCATCAGTAAAAGAACCAATAAAACATTAATGGCACATCAAAGTGTTATTAAGTGAAAAGCCGTCTTCAAAGTGCTGTGTGATATTTTCCTCTGAGATGACCTTAGTGACGGGCACGCCCTTCTCTCTAGAAGTTGTCTCTCTCATTACGTGCTTCACATACCCTCAACATCAAGCGTCCTATAGTATCTGTGATGTGTGTCCAGTCCCAGAATGGTCTTTAAACAACAATACTATTCTAACATTTCTAAACTTGCCATTTCCTGTTATGAATGTAGCCCAAGCAAACATATCTTCTTTAAAAAAAATAAGCAGAAACATATTTAAACTTCTGTTTAAATACCTCATAAAGTCCTTTATTTAAATGCAATTCAAAATTTAATGCAGTTTTCTGAAAATGGGGCAAGGAACTAAATTTTATGGAATGCCTATTATGTGCCAGAGATATTGCATGCATTTTCCTGATCAGTTCTCAAAACAAACCCATGAGGTGTGGGTACTAGTATGCTTAGGTTATAGAAGTGGAGACTGAAACTCAGAGAAGAAAAACAACCACTCAGGGTCACATAGCTGTAAATGTTGAGCAGGGTTCTAAGTACAGATCTGCTTGATGCCAAAATTCTTCCTTGTTCTCCTGCAATTTATTGTCACTGGGAAGATCTCCCAAACTTGTAGGATGCCATGTATTCTCCAGCTGCAAAGAGAAGTGGTAATATATATTGATGTTTCAGGAAACAACTTAGTACCTACGTCACAGAGTGCTTAAAATAGAAAAACAGCAAAGCAGCACTAAACAAAGAAAAACATCCTAACACTTATCTTCATTCCTTCTGACAAAGTAGGAGATTTGAGACGCCATGTCCAGAGGGTTTTAAAAGTGATAAGTGAGAAGATTTTCACATATATATATAAATATTATATAATTATCACAATAATTTTCAAATTTAAAGGACAAAACCCAAAATTATTAAAACAGATAAGCTCAATCTTACACAATATACAAAGGAGGGAAAGATTTGTTTGAATAGTTTTTGTTTTCTCCACCAGTGTTCGTATAATTATTTAGCATTTGAAGCAGTTTTAGTGTGTTATATCATATTTAATAGTAAGGATTACACATGCTGAGATTCCTCAGATTAATTATGGACAGTTAAGTAAATTGTGTAAGCACTCTTGTGGGATGATTGTTTTTTTCCCAGTATGGGTAAAAATGAAATATTGTGCTAGCAAGCACTCAACAAGCATATATTTAGCATCTTAGATGAGTTCGATGTCAATGCCATACAGCATTTAGTGAGAGGAAGAAGGATCAGAAAAGTAAAAGCAAAGATCTAACTCTGAAATCTGTTCTGTAATTACTTTTTAAAATGGATGAAGACTGACTCATGGGGCATGTGTAGCTAGTAGAGGTCTTGCTTGGGGATAGCCGGGGTTCTCTATTTCTAGCTTAGGACTGAGCTAACAGGTATTTATAATGCTGGGCAAGATAAGTTATTGTGGGCTTTTCTGGTCACTTGCTAATTTTTCTGTGAATGTCTCCGCCTTTGCAAAAGCCTCTGATTTCAAGGCAGAGTAGACAGTATCATTGCTTCAATCAAGACTCCTTATCTACCTGGAAAGAATCTAATTGGTGTGTTTTTATAGAAAATTTTTTAGAAAATAAAGTACATTTAAAATTACTGTTAATACTAGTTGTAGAAAACGTGAAACATAGAAAGTAAAAAAGAAGGAAAATGTCATCTATAACCTTTCAACTCAAAGATAGGCATTATTAATATTTTAGAATACTTATAAATTCATTTATTATCTCTATTCTGTATATCCACTGATCTATCTATACCTACCTTGTGCTTAATACTGTTTAATAATACAATGATGAACAAAAGATATATAATCCATGTACTTAGGGAGTCTAGCGTGTGTTGGGAGAAGGATGCACAGGCAGATATTAACCAAATAAGAAAAATATATGACATGTTGAGATATGCTAAGATAGAACTATATCTTATTGGGGAACTAGGAATCAGGGAAAAGAGCCTTGATGAAGAGGATTTGAGCTGTGATCTTAAGGCTGAGTAGGAAAGAAGAAATAGGATGTATGGGGAAAAGAAAGGAAGGGAGGAAAGGAAATGTCAGGCAGAGGGGACGGTCTACTCAAAGACCAAGTAGGAAATGAGGAAGATACAGTTTGTGAACTTAAAGTCAGAGAAGCTGGAGCAAAGACAGTGATATCTGGAATTAGACCATGTTTTGTTCTTTCAGATTGTGTTATTAATAGTTATCCATCATAAAAACAATGGGAAGACAGTATTTTTTTTTTTTTTTTGGTATACTGTATGGCGGTGTCACATTTCATTATTTTTCCATGTGAGTATCCCATAATGCAGCACCACTTCTTGAATTTTTGTTTGTTTGTTTTGCTTGGTCATTTGTTTTTTGGGGAAGTGCATGGACTGGGAATCAAACCCAGGTCTCCCGCATGGCTGGCGAGAATTCTACCACTGAACTACCCTTGCTCTCCTGACAACGTATTGTTTTAAGCAAGAGATGTGTGTGTTGAGATTGACTTTGTAAAGAATCACATTAGTTCCAAAACTCTAGAGAGATTGGAGAGGAGGCCAAATGGATTCAGGTATAATGTTTTGGAGGCTTTGGCAGTAGGACAAAAGAGCTATGACAGTTGTGTAGACCTGGTGGTGATGGAGGATAGATTTGAGAGCTAGCTAGAAGCTTAGACAGGACCTTGTCATGGATTGGGTGTACGAAGTTAGGGAGAGTGCCCTAAGTTGACCCTTGAATTGTGGCTTGCCCAACTCAGAAAGAATTAAGGTAGTCAGGTTTGGAGAGAAGAGCCTGAATTTGATTTTAGACATTCTGATTTTAGTGCTTCAACTTTTGCATTAAAATATTAGTAAGCAGTTGGATATGGATGTTTAAGGTCCAAAGGAATGGTTCACACTTCAAGCCATCACACCTGTATTCCTGGAAGGAAATACAAAAACTGAAGACTGATATTGTCCACCCACAGCTAAAAGGGTAGGTCAGAAATATAGTCTTTTTGACAGGGTAATTTTTCAACCAAAATAATATCCACTCTCCTCCTCTGTTAGTTCAGAAGAAGGGTAGAAGTAATATAGGTAGGCAATTTGTCTGCCTTAGACCATTTGGGAAGTAGGTTTAATTCTGGGCTCCACTGTTGATCGATTTTGTTCCCTTAAGCCAGTTACCTCTGTGAAGAATAAATGACATGCTATAAGAGAAAAAGGTATTTTGTAAAATGTTACACAATGTGCTGTATTGTTATTATTTCTAAGGTCAGTATTTGTTATAAGGCAGGAGGGTCTACTTGTTTTAGAAATAAAGGCTATTTTTTAAATGTCTAAGTGTTGTTTTTCTATAACGATGTTGAAATACAATTTTGCATATCACTTTCTTAGTTAACGTTATGTTCTAGGCATTGTCCCTGTTTTTACCTAATCTTTTAGCCATCAATTGTAATGGCTATATAATAATAATACATAAGTATTATTGTGTAAATCTTCTATTTCAATAATTTGTATGAGTGAGAATCCACTACCTATTTCTTTGATTGATGCATTATGCATTCTTTTATAATCCCAGAAAAATGTTAAATATTGCTGAAAGTAGGAAATTTTTCTTATTCCTCATTTTAAAGGGCTATTTCTTGTGAGAAGGGTTAATTGTTTATCCCTTATTTTCTTTAAATTTTTATCTAGCATACTTGTTACATAATTTTTTAGTTTGAATCATCCAATGAGATGATCATTTTGATTTCATATATCAAAGTAATACATTTTATTAATGGATTTACTATTATTATATTTTGCTTTATTGGAAGAAATTGTACTTTGTTGTGTTAGATGATTTTCTTTTCCTGTGCTATTGAATTTAGTTTGAAATTATTTTATTTGTAATTGAAATTTTATTTAGAAATGAGATTAGTCTATTGTTTATTGTGGTATAATAATAGCAACATATAATATTTGCTGTGTGCCATTAATTATTGTAGCATTTTATATGATTCATTTAATCCTCTCAATAACTATGATATTGGGAACATCATCTTCATCCTTCAGATGAAGGATAAGATACTATCCTTATCAAAGTGGGAATCAGTGTTTTATTAGCATCATTAAAAAAATGGATGATTTCCATTTTGTATACTTTAGAACAGTTCTCAGAGTGGGGGTTACCTGTTTTTTACACATTTGAATCCTCTCACCATTAAACCCAAATTCCTCTTGAACTTTTTGGGATAAAATTCTTAAATTATCAGTGTAATGTATGATTAAATCCCTAATGATCTTTGCTGCTTCCTCATGAGTCAATATTATTGGCAAAATTTCAGTAGGTGCTCACTAATACTGGGTTTCTTCTAGGGAACACAGGAAGTCTACTTTGCTCAAACTCCCTTAAAGTTAGGTGTAGTTAAGTGGTCTTGTGGGCAGGCCAGTAGAAGGTGGGTGGAAGCAATATATGCTACTTCCATCACTGCCTTAAAATGACCAATAATGACTTCCATGGTCAAAATCTCTTTTGTCCAGACAGCTGCACATGGAGGAAGGATGCCCAAGTAACTGCTTAAAGAAAAGCTGCCCAGAGGCCAACTAACCCACATTGGGCTTGTTGTGAATAAGAGATAGACCTTCATTATTTTGAACCACTGAGATTTTTGTATTGCTTATAGAATTTTGCATTTTTATAGCAGCTGACATTATTTAATGTATTTCCTTTGTGGTAGGATATTTTGTCAATATCCAATTATGCTCTATATAGGCTTGAGGAAATATATTCTCTGCTATAATATTTGCATATTTCAGCAGAGACATAAATTCTGCTTTGTTAAGTGTCTAATTCAAGTGTGTTATATTTTCCACTCTTGGTATGTCAATATCATTTTAAATTTCTACCAGTGTTTGCTTTCAACTCTTACCCCTGTATCCTGGATTTAATCAATTTATTCTTAAATCATAGGCCTTATAATTTAAAATAAAATCTATTCACTTAACTAAAAATTTAAGTAAAAGGCTAAAAATTGAAAGAAAGATCATAGATGGTTATTATTGGATTGGTCATGTAAAGGAAAAGGTTAAAGAAATATTTTGACCAAGGGGAGAGAGAATTTGAAAGTTTTTTTTACTGACAAACAAAGTATACAATTTATTTAGTACCATTTTATTCTAAAATAAGTTTAGAAACAATGAACAGTAACTTAATAGGATTCATCTCTAACATGCTAATTACAGCAAGTATAAGAACTAAATCTGTTTGCTTTCCTTTACTTTCCTGTATTGTAGAGGAGAAGGTCCATGAATCTCTTTGTACTTAAAAAATCATTCTATCCTATAGCTTGTCTGGTTCACCTTTTTTGTTTTAGCATTCTAATACATTAAAGTATATCAAAGAAGAACTGATGAGCTGTGTGAAAAAAGTGATCTCATATACTTTTGCAATATTTGAAAAATGTCCAAAATAATATAATTGTGGGTAGGGAAATCATTAACTTTTATACTTTTTTGAATCAATTAATGTTTGAGAGCAAAACTATTTGTAAATGTGAGAGTAAGAGCATTTTACCAAAATTAAACCATTTCCAAGAGCATTAATCCTAAAATGAGATTCTGCTGCAATTCGATTTTCCCTTAATAGTGCTCTCACATCTAGGGTACATACTGTGATTTAAATAGAATGTATGGATAAAGAGAAGAGAGTTTTAGTTTTTTTTTTTAGTCCTTTTTGGCATCTGTTTCACACTACCATGGCTTGCTGTGTCCCCTGTAGGGCAACCATCCTAACATGTTTGCATATATATATGTTTGTGTGTGTTATTTAAAAATATGTATTTTTCTTGGTATGCATGTATTTCTGGACTAAGATAAGTAACATAGGTTTTGATGTTTCATACTTTTTAAGACCATCACTGTTCAGTTCTTGCCCCCCCCCCCCAAAAAAAAACAACAACCAACAAACAGAAAACCATCGCTGTGTTTTAAGCTCTATCCCTGTTGTGGCATGTTTATTTAGCCTATTGCTTTTCTTCCCCACAGTCAGATGTAGTGGGCACAGACCACCTTTTATCTAGCTACTCCCCCAGTGCGTGCCTGGTTCCTCACCTCCAAGGAATTGCTATGAATGACTTCATACACATCCCCATTCAGAACTATGTAAGAATTCCTTTGGGATATTAAGCCCACGAATAAGATCTTCTGAGTTAATTGACCCTAAATGAGTGCTGCCATATTACTTTCCTGAGGAGTTGCACCAGTTTACGTACCCACTGGCATTTTTGGTAGGGGAGTTTCTTGATAAATATTTCAATTTTTTAAAGGCTTATGGATTTATTTGAGACTCTGTATCCATTTAGGCCAGTTTTCTCTTAAGTATCTTTAGAGCAGTTTTGGCATAAGAGAAAGTTGGGCAGACGTAGAGTTCCTATATAACCCCTTCTCACCCCTCAGTTTCCCCTGCTATTAACATGTTGTCTTAATGTGATATATGTGTTATGACTACTGAACCAGTACTGATATATTATTAATGAAGGTCCCTGGTTTGTGTTAGGGTCCAATATTTGTGTGCTACGGTTCTATAGATTTTGCCAACAGTGTCATATATCTACCATGACAGTATTATACGAATAGTTTGACTGCCCTGAAGAGGTCCGCTGTGTGTTACCCTCCCTCCCCCAACCCTTCTCTCCCTGAACTCCTGGTAACCACCGATCTTTAACTGCCCCTAGAGTTTTGCCTTCGCCTTGTCATATGGTTGCAGTCACACAGTATATAGCCTTTTTAGACTGGCTTCTTTTACTAAGTGATATGCATTTAAGTTTCCTCCTCTTTTCATGGCTCATTTCGTTTTATCACTAGAAATACATTATATGGATGTGCCACAGTTGACCCATTCATCTTATCCATTTTATCTATTAGAGTGTATGTTTTTCATAATTCTTTGTATTATTATTATATTTCTGATGAGTCCATGATTAGTTTCCCTATACATTCTGTATTTCATGCAGTAATATGTTCTTTCCTGTTTTTCTTGGTTAGTCGTGCCCAAAGGTTTATCCATTTTGTTGATTTTTGCAGGAAATTAAATTTGGAGTTTTTGTTAAACTTTAATGCTGTTTTTTACTTTTAATTTTATTAATTTTTTCATTGTTGCTCGTTTGGCCTATTCTCTTGCGTATCTTCCAGGATTTGAGTTAAATTCCTCATTCATTTTTTGGGATTATTTATTTATTTTTCTTTTAATTGAGCAAAGAGCAATAAATTGGGCCATTGACCCAGGCAGCATGTTGAGATCCAGGTAATGGAACTACCAGAAATCTATCAAGAGGTTACACAGTCATTACTGATAAGTGTTTAACAATCCATTCTGGAGGAATGAGGGGTGGAAACCCTGATTGTAGCATTTGCTGATTTCAATGGTACAAATACTCCCTCCATGGCCGGTTGCAGGCTACCAATGGGATGTCACTGAACACAGGTGGGAAGACATGCCGAGTAGCATGCTGTCATATCGTATTTCCACTATACAGATACCATAGATGCAGATAAACTCAAGAGCAATAGGAAGTAGTAAAATGTAGAAAAATAATGAGGAAGAATTGTTTTGTCTTTTTATTGCTTTTGTTTTCTAACATATTTTATTTAACTGTCAGTTCGATTTAATTTAATTTTTAAAATTTTGTACAGATACTTCCCTTCGCCCTCTCCCCTCTTCCCAGGTAATGTCTAATCTGCTTTCTCTGCAAATTTCTTGTTTCCAGTCCTCTCTTATAAGTGACATCATACAATTTTTGTCCTCATGTCTTATTTTACTGAGCATAATGTTTTCAAGGTTGTTCCAGTTTACAGCATGTCTCATAACTCCATTTTGTCTTATTGCCAAATAATATTCCATTATGTGCATGTACCACATTTTATTTATCCGTTCATTTCTTGATGGACATATAGGTTATCTTGAGCTTTTAGGCTATTATGATTAATGCTTCTCTTACCACTTGTGTACAAGTATCTATTTGCTGACCTAATTTCACTCTCTTTGGGTATATATCCAGAAGTGGAATTACCATGTCAAATGGCAATTAAACAATTGCCAAAAAGTTAATTTAAAAAGTTAAATAATTAACTTTTAGAGAAAAATGCCATTTTGCCCTCCACAATGACTTTACTATTTTACATTCTCACCAACAATGCATTTGGGTTCCAATTTCTCTGTATCCTTGCTTAACAATTATTTTCCATTTTTTAAATAATAGCTGTTCTTGTTTAGGTGTGAAGTGGTATCTCATTATCTTGTTTTTGTAAATAAGTATATTTAAAGCTATAGGGTTCCCCCTAAATATTACTTTCAAATATAAATTCTAACAGCATTTTAATTCTAATTTAGCTTTAAGTATTTCTCAATTTCTTAATCTTTAGTCAGTAAGACAAAAGTTATTTGGTAAAGATAATTTTTAAACATGTAATTTTTTAGCTTTTTTTTTAATTCCTGCTTTGATTGCATCTGGTTAGTGAACATTATCAGTGTGTTACTGATGTTTTGGAATATATCGAGATTGCTTTTATAGCCTATTTGCCATTTTTCTAAATATTTTCCTTCTATTCAAAAGCAGTGCATATGCTCTGTTTGAAGTATGTGGAATTCACCATTCATATTCATTTAATGTCTTTTTAATTGTATTCAAATAATTGATTATTTTGAGGGGCTGGATCCATACATTTCTGAGATAGCTGTGTTATTCTCCAAATACAGTTGCTGGTTTCTCTCTAGTTAATCCTCTAGGTTTGTAGGTTGTTGTTTAATATCTTTTGAGACTTAATTGTTGAATATTTTGCCCATGATAGTTGTTATCATTGTCCTTCCTTGTTGTTTAAGATTTTATTTTTTGCCTGTATTGAAAATAGAAATCAGACTACTTGAGTTTACATTTTGATTTTCTCAATAGCTTCATGACATTGGGCAGGTTATTTAACCTTTTCAAGACATAATTTTCTCATGTACACAATGATTATTATAATACCAACTTCATCATATTATTGTGAAGATTAAGTAAATTGATCTGTAATGCACATATAAAACATTTAGAATAGTGACTGGCAAATGACAGCACTCAGATAATAGTAGCAATTAGTAAGCTTTTAGGCCAATAAAGGACAAGGATAATTGAATAAAAGAACTAGCCATGGATAGGAGAAAATTTGATAAGGTTAACTAAGTTATTGATTAACATATGATTAGATTAATGAATATAAAATAAACATTTCTTGATCTTGAAATTTTGCATTTTTTTTTTAAAACAAGGTTCATTGCTCAGAATAAATTGATGATATCTAGGCAAGGTCAGGAAGTCGAATGAAAACTCAATAAATTAATGTTTAATTTCTTAGTTCCTAAGTTGGAGATAAAAGTCCTATTTTACATATTAATAACAATGACTATAAATGAGTATTGTGACAAAAATTTTAACTGATTGCTAGTAGAATTAAAAATGGTGTATCTTTCTTGAAAATTATTGCTGGAAGGTATGGACCAACAAAACATAGTCAGTGTCCCCCCAGTCAGTTGAAGAAGGGAGAAGTGGACCCCAGAGCAGAGTGTCTGGCCCTGAGAGCCACTCCTACTTGCTGCTGCTCCACCAGGCAATACCAAAGTCAGAGATTTACCTTTAAACTCAGAGAGGTAATGCTGGAGGGACACAGTCTCCTTAGGTTTTAATTTTGAGCCCTGGGAGTTTGGAAGGGTAGGGGACACAGGAGAGGAGTGTCATTCGGGTAATCTGTTTATACTGGCTTCACAGGCTGGTTTGTTTTTGCCAACTTCTAAAGTGAAGGGCATGATTTTCTTGACCCAGAGGAGAGGCAAGAATATTTAAAAATGTTCCTCCAATGTACTCTATCACTGCCATTTCTAGTGCCTTCAGTACCTAAAGATGACCAGCCCACCTGTGAGCCCTCTCTCTCCTCTCTGGCACACATACAGAATCACACCCTTCTCCCCACTGTTTTATTCAATTTCCCCTCTTTATTCCTATGCTTTCCTCTTGCTGCCATACTGTCTTCAGACTGACTTTGGGGAAAAGAGTTAGCAGCCCTAGCTAGGTAAGAGAACCCAGGTGATTCTTACATCATGAAGTTACTTTCAGTAAGTAGATCATTTAAATACTGTATTAGCATCTTGTTCTGCATGGTGATTCACTGTCTTCTTGCTGCCAGAGCAAAAGTGGCCTAAATAATTCACAAAATGACCTCAAATCAATGTCCCAAAAAACGGGTTCAGAGAACCTATTATGGATTTAGATACACGTAAGCTTCACACTGGGCCAACTGTGCAATGGTCAACCTTAAGGGTGAGTTTCCATTTAAAATAACTGATGTATAACATTTAATACATACAAAAGACTCCATATAACCTATGTATGTTATGAGTTGTGATGCACAATTATAAAATATTTATCCATAAGCCTCCCATCTAACTAAAGAACTAGAGCAATAGCATACTATTGATTTTTACATTCAGTTTAGTAAAACTATTCAGATGTTAAGTCATCTTTTTTCAGTGAGTGGTTAGTTTTTAATGAGTGATTCCTTTATATTTAATTGGTTTAATTATTAACATCTAGTCCCAGTGCATAAAACGAAAGTATGTTTAATTACTCTATAATGACCCTCTTTGGCCCACTTGATTTTTTAACATTCTAATTTAATATTAATATAATCCCAGCTACCTTCACAGTTTTTCCTGATATATTTTAGCCATTTTTTATTTTCCTCCCCAAACTTAATTTTTTTAGCTTTTTAATGTAATTCTTAGAAGAAGAAATAGAGACTTTGTCTTAATTTAATACAGAATGAGTCTCTGTATGGAATTTTTCATATATATTACTGTCATAATTGTAAAACTCAGAGTTTTCTTTCTCATTTTACGCTTTCTGATTTTCATTGTCTCCTATATTTCGATTCAATTTCCTTTTGTTATTTGGACTACTTTGTTGGTTTTTGTTTTTCTACATTGGTTTGGAAGAAAAATAACCTGATTTAAAATCTATTAATTATGTTTAATAAATTAATGTTTTCAACAAATATTCATATAAACTCATCAAATAGCCATACCATAACTTTTATTTTGAATTAAAAGTTAAACATTTTAACATCTATAGTTATTGCTTCTTATGTGTTTTCCTGGATGTCATCACTTCATTCTGGAGCAATGAACCCTGTCACTTAAAAATGCAATTTTCAAGACGTAGCTATTTTTAATCATATTTTAAGTAATTACTTATATTTACCTTATCAACCTTTATCCCATGAGCAGTTAGCTCTTTTATTCAATTGTTCTTGTGCTTTCTTGGCCTCAACGTTTAATAACTAATTGCCATCATTAACTGGGTAATATATGACTTTATGTACTTGTCAAAACTCATAGAAATATGTACCAATAGAGTTAATTTTAGTACATGCAAATTAAAATATATACTTGGTTAAATACATAGCTACTCATTACTTTACTTTAATGCCTATGCAAATCTTTTCTTTTTTTCATAAATACACATATTGATTCCAGGATGAATCATTATTTTATATACTATTAAGAAAGGAAAAAAAATCAATTAAATATAATGTGCCAATAGTTAAAAATATACCCTGATTTCAAAGTTGCTTTAATGTAATAAAAATGTGTACCTTTGAATATATAAAATGCAAAATTTGCAAAGTAGAATTTATCCTCTGAGTCAAGTCACAGTTTTTGATTCTGGAAAAAACCAAGCAGCAGTGGTCTGCACATGAGTGTCAGCTGAGAAGTAGAAGCCTCTGAGTGAAGAGAACAAGGGGTCATTTGCTTCAAACAAAGGATGTGAGTAAATATAAACACAGGCAATACCAGGCAGAGGCAGTTTCTTCCCAAGGGCCCAATAATCTTTCAGGTGGTAAAGGGGGAATCAGACATCTAGCCAGGGATATTTCTTGGATCCTGTATAAATATGTTGATTTTTCATTGAATGTCTGGATTGAAACTAATATGTTAGTCCATAAAAGGGCTAGTGTAGTCATATCGTTATATTATTTAGATAAAGGTGAAAATAAATCTTTGCTTCACAATTTTTAGTTAAAGGTCAAATGGAAGGCATTAAGAACATGTCATTTATAGATGTGCCACATTTAAGGGATATTCAATATATAAATTAACCTAGAAACAGATTTATCAGAGCAGATTATGGAGGGGACATAAGATTACTTGATCATTTATCAGAGTTCCTTTAATAATAAATGCTCCATTGTGGTTTTAAATATTGCATTTTTACCAACTGTAACTTACATGTGCATCTTTAAGAACTTGTAATGTGAGGTGCATGTGTAGTTGAATAGCAGAGCTGTGTTTTTGTGCATTATATGTAGAATAAGATAAATAAATTGCTACATACTTGAGTGGAGCCTGTAGTTGACAGAAATCATTGTTAACTTCACAGTGACTACAAACTTGGGTATATAAACACGACAGGCTTTGTCTGAAGACAAAAGAAATACTTGTGTCTTGGGAGAAATACTTAGTCTACAGAATGTATACCTATTTTAAAATTAGTATGTACAATTTATGATGGTAATACACTGACTCAATTTGCACTGCCACAATTAGCATTTGATATATACAAACAGTATTTTTAAAAAAGATAATGAATAGATTCCATTAAACAAATACTGGAAAAAAATAGTCAGCTCATGATTTCTTTTGGGTGATCAGTGTGAGCCCAAACTGCCATTTAATCAAGTGTGTCGTGCTTTATGACTCCAATGTGCTTATATAAAGAGCTTATGAATGCTCTGTAAGATCATTATAAGATAAATCTAGAATGAATCCTTCACCAAAGTGATGACACTTTTGTTAATATAAGCTATTATTTAACCATGTTGTATGTTTACATGTTGAATTTTCTTTGTGGTGCTTAACAGTATTCAGTGACATATACATGGACACATGGATTTTTCCTTATTTTCAATGTCATTATCTTGGAATATGTAGTTGTTTCCATGAACATAACACCTGGAAAATATTTTCAAATTCTAATGAGATATTAAAACCAAAAAATGGGAAATGCTAATATACCAAAAAGAGCCTGGAGTTTTATTCCCAAACAATGAAATGATGTTATATAAATGAAATAAAAAGGCAGAGAGGATACAATAAAATGTGGTATGTGCTCAGTATACACCATTTATTAACGCATATGCCAAAGGATCGCATCATACTATGCATTTGGAAAAATCATTAACAAAGCAATTGCCTAACAATTTAACATGATTAATTCTGTCTGTTCTGTGTTTTCACACCCAGGAGCAGAACGATTCTGGCAGGCAGGACACTGTTCACTTCTGTTCTTAACATATCAGATCAGCTTGTTCACAAAACACAATCACTTTAACAGGTCCTTC
>PVIY010043334.1:0-21077 GCA_004026745.1 Myrmecophaga tridactyla
AGGGCCTCTGGGGAAAAGTGAAAGAAATATGTAAGTAGATTCTTGGCAGAAAGTAAAGTGTCTGATGCCAGATTTCTTCTCATTACCTGAGATCTTATAAAACGTGAAAGAAAGAATCTTCTTGCTTGTTTTAAGACATTTGTTCTAGGGTGGCCCTTGTAACCCCAAGGCTAAATCTCTATCTAACTTTAAATATTCTTGTGTTGGAGCTAATTGGACCTAAGGGATTTGTTATTGTTGTTCTAAAGTCTTAGCCAAGAAATAGTTTCTTTTTGGACTTACTACCTGAATATGGGCAGCTGAGCAGAGTTACTTGATGGCCTTTGATCCCATTAGAGAGTTTTGAATTGGTGGCCCAGATCCTTGAATGAAATCTGATATTAAAAGAACACCAAGCTGAAGTCATAGGAGATTGCAATGTAATGTATACATTCAGAATAACCAAGACTTAGGGGAAATAAAATGAGTTTCATTTGGCTTCATTTGCTCACTTGGGACTTTGCTTTCTCTCCTGAGTAGTTCTTAACCCACATCTTCATGCATCAGAGATACAGGAAAACATAAAATCCTTAAATCCAATTTACAGATTTTAGAAGCTGTCCGATGAACAGCAGCATTCACTTCAACACTCCAAGAAAACCCAGTGACCAATGCTGTAATTATTGAACTTTTCAAAATTCAAAAATTATTGTGATGTCATCTTCCCCCATTATTTTATCTTTTATAAATCTTTGCTTTATCTTGTTTGGCCTTTTTTTTTTTGAAGTCTGACCCAGTGGCCTTGTGTTTGCAGACAGACTCTGCTTCATCTGGGTCCTAGTATTTTTTTAGGTGTGGTCTGTGGGAATTTCCTGCTGGTCCTCTTAGCAGAGGTCCTAATACGGTAACCACTCCTCTTTAGCCGCATTTGTTTCATCTTGTTTGTGGATCAATTTAGCAAGCGTTTATTGGAACTTTTCCACGTGCCCAAGCAGGGCCAGGACTACCGTGAGAGTGAATGCCTCCTCAAATTCCTGCACCCTTAGCTCCTTGCTTATCCCACTCTCATCCTGGCCCTGTCCAGGCACCATGCAGGACACGGGTTCCAGAGCTGATGTCCCTTACTCTCAATACCAACCATCCAGTGGGAGATATATATAAAGGAACCAGAGGAAGTTGTTGCTCTTGTCTCACAATATGGTTTAAGTCATGCTACAAACTTCCATTCTCCATAGCAGACTACATAATGGACTGAGAACAGTATAGAAATATGATTTTCTTTAAAATAGCTGACAGAATTTGCTGGAAAAAAAATTCAGATATCTCTATCAAACTCTCAGTATTAGCCTGGGAAGAATATTTTAAATACTGTGATTTACCAGTTGGGTAGGAGAATGAAACTCTCTGCTTTTCTGTCTTAATGAAAATAATAATAATAAATGTAGAGGCAAAGGTAGGTGGCTCCTGAGTGACCGTACCATCTCACTACTTTCAAAGTCATTTCTTAAACCTAAAATTATCGTACATCAAATCGTTATTTTGCAGAGGGGTAGTTCATTTCCCTTTGGGTTCTAACTTAGCTTTTTGGAAAATCACACAGAATAATTCCTTCATGAAGATACTGGGAGACAGGATGCTACAGTTCATCTTTTAAATGACTTTAATTCTGCAGCTCTACTTTTGAGCAAGCACGATGCTTCTCCCTTCTTACTTTTTCTTGTTAATGTTTGATTTGGATGACAGGGAAGCCATGCAGGCTGTCTGCTTGTTTGCTTCTGTCCAGCCTGTGCTGATCATTGGGGCACACCTCTTGATATTTGGATAGGGCCATTTGGATGATGATGTCAGTTACAGCAGGGCACTCCACTGTGTCACAGCCTTTCTTCTGTTTTCTGTTAGTGGGCTTTTTAAGATGTAAATAATTTAGAAATAAGTTTTGACTGCATTTTTAAATATTCTTAAATTCTTCTTAATTACAGAGCAAAGAAATTGCATTCCAGCTTCATGAGGATTTAATGAAGGTTCTTAATGAGCTTTATACAGTAAGTACATAATCTTTCTTACTTTGCAAGAACTCTATATTCAGAATTCTGATTTATAGAAACATTGTTCATGTTAGAACTCATTCCAAACCAGAGTGTCGATTGGATGCTTGTCTGGCTGAAATGTCTTTCTTTTTCATTCCCTCCCAATTTGAGGATCCTTGTACACAAATACACACACAAATATGTATGCAATTAGCATACTTTAAGAAACTAAAATTAGGAATTCCAAAAAAGGCATGTTTTTAACTGGTTGGATTATATGTTACCTGTACATACATTAAATTTCAGGACATTTTGCTTTAAATTGTTACCATTTTTAAATTAGTCATTTCTGGGACTTTAGTAATTTAGAATTGTGTTACTCTGCTATTTTAATTTCTTCTTTTTTACCATTTCAGTTAAATTAATTGTTTTGTTATTGACAATATAATAAAGTTACAATTATTTGCATTCTGGCCTTAAATTTTATTTACAGTATTGCATATAATCATAAGAAATTAATTATGGAAAACAACTTTATTTTTTTAAAAATTAAAGCCATTAAGGTCACAACGTTGGAATTAGCCATATGCTCATTTAAATATTTTTTTACATTTAATGATCATATCATTCAGTACAGATTTCTTTTGGAGATTTCTGGGTGATTTCTGGGCTGCGTAGTCATTAGCTGTCACTCCTCCTCCCTTTTCATGGTCTTGCACACCTCTGGGTTTCCACAGCCCTTTCCTACCCACTCTTGGGTCGTGCCTGGGCCCTTGCTCACCATTGACATCAGGTGGAAAGATGAATGGGAGGGCTGATTCTCAAGAACCGAATACAGAAGTTCCAAGACCAATTCACCATATAGGCGCTGGTTATATTCCAACTGAGAAAGAAAGGTCTTCGCAGAATGATGAACAGCTTCTGGTACAGATATGTGCCTTTGGCTGCAACAGGTATATTGATTAGTCAACGCTTAATTAGTAAAAGGATCCTCTCAAGTCATCCCAAATACGGCTGTATCCCTAAACTTATATTTGCTTGTATCATGGGATACTTTGCTGGGACGCTTTCTTATATGAAAACCTGCCTAGAAAAGTTTAAGAAACTTGAGAATTCCCCTCTTGGAGAAGCTCTATGATCAGGACAGACAGAACGATCTTCACCACCGGGGCACTATTCTCAAAAGTCAAAATCTGACTCAAGTGTGAGTGGTCGTCATTTTTTGTGATATCCTCAGCAGCAGACAACATAGAAGAAGAGATGCTTCCTTATTATGAGCCAATTCCATTCAATTCTTCGTGAATGACTCTGCTCCCACTGGTATTACTGTTCATATTGCCCAGGTCAAAGTAAACAAGTATGGAGATCCTTGGGATGAGTGAAGCATTACATCACTGGACCTACTGAAGGGGTTTCAAGATCCAGCTTCATCCAGGTGGCCATTAATATCTGCATGCTTTGAGTTCAGCAGCAGTCTTCACAGACACACTTATTTAAAACTAAAACCTGGGTTATTGTGGTTTGGCTTATTTTGATGTTCTTAAAAACAGATTTCTATGTTACTATTGTGAAAATGTACTCACTTTGGGCAACTAGATGAATGATGCTATTATACCGTGATAGTATTTAGTTTTGTGAAATTGTTTTAAACATTACAGGGTAAAGATACTCTCATAAAACTATCAGTTTGTAATGCTCTAGAATCAGCCTGTATGAGAATGTGTGATATCTGCATATTGAATTGGGGGAGAGGGGGAGCAAGCATAATTTTAAGTGTTAAGCGCCACATCAAAAAATTATAAAAAAACTTTTTCCAGTGTTTGCTGGGCCATCTTAGGATTTATGCTAAATAAAATGTCAAAAAACCTGCAAAAAAAAAATTCCTTTTGGTGAAGTTTTAGGAGTTTTTATTTTAAAAGAGAGAATTACTTAATGAGCATTTCTCAATTGAGAATTAATTTGTCCCCAGCTATAATATTTGCATTTTAATCGCAAAGGATTACAATTTTTACAATTACAAACTACAAGATTACAAATTACAAGAGGCAAATTAAACCTGAAACTTATTATTAAAATATGTTTCTTGCTTCACAACTTTCATTTGTTCCTAAAAAGCCATGTATGTAAAATAAAGTTTTGTGAATTAAATAATTTTTAATGCTCAGTTGGCACCTGCTAAATAGGGGCACTTGTAACATTAAATTTTTATAAATGAATAATATTTTTATAAAATAAAATTTTAATTATTTTTGTATGTGTGCTAGATCTGTATTTTTATGTAGCATATTGCTACACCTGTACTTACATATTAAATCGATAGTTTCTGTGTGTTTGTTCCTCCTTCATAAACATTTACTTGATGGCTTCAACATGAGAAAGCCACATTTGATAGGTTTGCCCCCATAAACCAAATATCTAATGAAGGGCGGGCCACGGTGGCTCAGCAGGTAAGAACGCTTACCTGCTGTGCCCGAGGACCCGGGTTCGATTCCTGGTGCCTGCCCATGTAAAAAAAAAAAAAGAAAAAAAAATCTAATGAAATTATTTTGGATGATCAAGGCCAGTTGCAGATCCATATTTTGTATGATTTGTTTAATTTTTGATAACTTAAGGTATCAAACATTTTTAGAAACCTAAGGTTTAGAATTTTAAAAATTAAATGAGAATTGTGCCTCTGAGTCTACCAAAGAATGAGCAGAAATTCTGTACAATCTTTCATTGAACTCTTTTAAGATGAGGACTTCTCTTGTGATTTCCTTTGCTTGCACATTATTTTACCTAGAAATATAAGTCAGCCCCAATACTTAAAAAAATAAGTCTGCTGTTTGTCATGGTTTCATCAACAATAGCCTGTTGATTACGATCTGAAACTGGTAATATTAGTCAAAGCAACCATGGCAGAAATAAACTTAATCGTTAAATACAAGAAAAGACAGTAGAATATTGTGAAGATTTTATCTCATAAGGGATGTGTATAGTGGAATTTCTCTTGGATTCAGCCTATCAATTGGACTTAGTTATTGGACTTAGATATTTAGATATTATTTCCCTCATCTGCAAAATCAAAATGCAGCTCTGAGTCCTGTGTACTGACAGTTCTTGACAGCTGTCTCAAGACTTCAGGGAGCAAAGGTCCAATCACCAAACCCCACAAAGAGAATGCACAACATGGAAGGTCCTCCACCCCTCCCCCAAAAAATGAAGAACTGGTTGACCATTTTCCCACCCTCTTCCTTCCCTCGACTGGGCCAAATCTTTCCCACAAAGATGGACAAAGCTCTTAATAGATAATTTGGAAAACCTGACAGTCTTTGATTTTTTATAATTGAACCAGAAGCTCACACCTCCTCAAAACCCTTATGAATATCAGTTTGAAAGCCTGAAGCAGCCAGGTTCTATATAAGGTCACTAGAGATTAGTGACACTATCAGAGTCCTTTAACCTCTTGGAATCAGTTTAGGAATTAAGAAATAGAGGAGACAGGTAATGAGATTTGAATTGGATAATCTATGAAAATCATTTTAAGCTCCTGAAAAAAATGTTTAGATAACCAAAGAGCATGTTCAGCCAATGCCAGAGGTCATATTCCTTGAGGAAAGTTTTTACTCTAAAAGGAGATGATGTTTGGACTTTCTTGCACTTTTAATCCATATATACATTCTGTCTTATTCAAATAAAATCTAACAACTATACATATTCCATTTATATTAGTAAAGAGAGTAAAGATGATAATTTCAACAGTGGCCCAGGGGTTCAGGAACTATTGCTTTAGGTTCCTTGTTCAACCACTGACTGATATTTTGATCATGAGCAAATAACCTACTGAGTTGCACCATGTATAGGATTTTGTGCAACTAATGATATAATAATGATTTCCAAAGGAATAAGTATAAGCAGTAACTTCATGAAATTTAGGATGCTATTTTATTGCCTTTTTAAACAAATCTTCACCACTTCCTTGCTCTCAGCATATGATACTCCTTTAGAGTTGAAAGTGAACATTTTGAGAAGTATATTAACTTCTTTATACCAGTACAGTAATTTTATCTGAAATTAGAGTCTACCTTAGGGATAGGTGGGCAGCCTTATGTGAACTTTTGACCTAAAAATGTTTCTCCCACAGGCTTGTTGATTATGCCAGACATTCTATCATAGGGTTTCTTCTCAAATAAAATACAAATGCCTGGGAAGAGTAGAAAGAGATGTCTTATGATCATTTAGATTGAGTTGAGTTTTATCAAATTTTCTGGACTTCTGATCAGAGGAGAGAGGACATTAACATTATATTAGCTTCTGAAAGGAAAGAAAGGCTTTGAATATATGCACCTAGTTTTCCATGTGTTTGCCTCCAGTTGGACTTAATTTGTAGAATCAGGGCCACAAAATAGTTTCAAGCCTCCACTTGGATTCTTAGACTACAAGGGTCAGTTGAGTCAGGATTAGGTTTGACCTTGAGTAACAGAGGTACCCAAAATAATGTCATAAACAAAATGGAAATTTACTTTCTCTCACATAAAAGTCCAGAAGTAGGCTGCCCAGGCCTGGTAAGGAGACAATATAGAGCCATCCAGGAATCAGGGTCCTCCTAATTCACTGCTCAGAAAAACCTAATTGTAGCCTTTGTCCTTATAGATCAATATAGTTGCTAGAGCTCTAGCCACATCTGCATTCCTAACAGCAGAATAGAGAAAGGGAATAAGGGCAAGTGCCTGTCTCTTAAGGAGACTGAATGGAAGTTCACATAAGACTTTCACGTAGATCTCATTGACCAGAACTGAGAACATGGACTCACCAGGCTGCAAGGACTGGGAATTATAATCTTTTAGCAAGCTAGCTCATTGCCAATCAGTTAAAAATAGGGGGTTCTGTTAATTTGAGAGAAAAGGGGGATATTTGTAGCTAACTAGCCATGCCTGCCAGAGTTGCTAGTACACATCCTATGTATGTGCTAGTTATTATGCTAAGTACATTACTCACAATGTCTCGTGTAGTCCTCACAGCATCTCTGTGAGGTAGTTACTGTCATTATCCCCATTTTACATATGAGAAAACTAAGACTCATAGGAGCTAAGGGGCTTGCCCTTGCCCAGGTTGCATAGTAAGTTGTAGAATGAGTTCTCAGGTCTAGGTCTGACTCCAGAGCCTGTGCCCTTTACTGTCATTTTATCTATAAAATGTCATAGTTTTGGGGAGCCATTTCCTAAGATCTTTTCCCAAAACACAAAGAATTCAAGCAGTTTATCACCTGTTCATTTATATATATGTATATATTTTTAGAATTAATGGTATTAATGCTTTAACAAAAGCATAGGTGAGAAATTGAACACACAGCTCAATGGCAAACTGTACTCCTTGGAAGTGTTCATTTAAATGATCCAGCAGATGGGACCAGTACACCAAGAGCCCCTTTCTGAGTCTAGTCTGCTAATTAACTTCCTTTTGAGTTTAAGATTGGAAAGAGAGATAAAGGTTAGAATTAGCAAGTTTGGGAGAAGGGTTAAGAAATCAAAGAGAGTGTGATGCTGTAGTGAAACAAAAATGGACTGGCACGGTGCAACGGTGGCTCAGTGGCAGAATTCTCACTTGCCATACCGGAGACCCAGGTTTGATTTCTAGAGCCTGCCCATGCCAAAAAAAAAAAAAAAATGGACCAGCAGTCAACAAACTTGTAGTTGAGTCCCAGCTCTATTAACTGCAATTGTGTGGGAAATCACTTAGTCTCTCTAGGCATCTGGCAAGGCATCAGAGCATAATGGGAAAAGGCCAGTGCTCAAATCATAGCCTTTTTGTGAGTGAGATTCTGGGTCGCAATTTCCTCATCTGTAAAATGGAAACCATGATAATTCCTAACTCTTAAAGTTATAATGAAAATTAATTCATTAATGCAACAAATATTTTTTAATGCCTACTTAGTGTCAGGCATTACTGTTAAATGTACTGAGAATATAGCAGTGAATAAAAGCAGACCAAATACCTTCTCTCAAGGCATTCATAATCTAGTGAGAGAGAGAGAGAGAGACAGTAAACAAATCAATGTATAATATGGCAGACATAACTGCTAAGAGAAAAACTAAAGCTGAATTAATACAGATAAAGCATTTAGAGCAGTGCCTAGCACATAGTAAATACTTAATAAATGTTAGTAGTTAGTTTCGTCACCATCATTGTCATTCACTTCATCATCGGTGGAGTAAGGATGCTAACATTTCCTTGTCTGCCTCACAGAGTGAATGTGGAGAGCAGGGATGTTGGTCATAGAAACTACAGATGCTTTTTACATATATATGTATATGTGTCTGTCTGTCTATAGATAGATAAATGATAAAGTTTCTACACATTTATGTAAACATATACATATTTTCTCCTTAATAGATTCATATTACTTTTGTATAAAAAGAAAAAGGAAGGTAACTTCCCCTAAGAAAACTAAATCAGTAGCAAATGGGAACAGGACTGTGATTGGGGCACTAGGGAAGTGAAAAGGTGTAGTAGTTAGGGTTCTCTAGAGAAACAGAATCAACAGGAAATATTTGTAAATATAAAATTTATAAAAGTTTCTCACGTAACTGTGGAAACGTGGAGTCCAAAATCTCTCGGGTGGGCTGTGAAGCTGACGATTCCAATGGAGGGTCTGGATGAACTCCGCAGGAAAGGTTCACTGGCCAAGGAAGAGGACCTATCTCTTAAAAGGCTTCCAGTGATTAGATTAGCATCATTTATTAAAGAAGTCACTTCCCTTGGCTGATTACAAGTGGAATCATCTGTGTATGTAGCCGCCATGATCATGATTTAATTCTATGAAATGTCCTCATAACAACAGACAGGCCAGCACTTGCCCAACCAGGCAAACAGATACCACCACTTGGCCAGGTTGACACTTGAATCTGACCATGACAAAAGACAAAACAAAAAACCAACAAAACAAAACAAAAATGGTTATCCAGAAGATCAGGGAAGTTTTCAAAGTAAAATGTGTCTTCATCAGTCTGTCAAAGGGCTGAATATGAACCAGTGGTTTCAGGCATTAAATCTGTCCACTAATACCAGAATCTCAAAGGGATTTATGTTGTATTTTAGTAGAAACAATTATTTGTCCTACATTAATGTTTCTTGACTATGCCTATGCTTTACAGCATATAGCATTTGGCATAAGGAGACTCTGTGTTCTCAGTAAGTGAATTCCAGTCAAGATTAAAACAGATTAAACAGATTAAATTCCAGTAGAGATTAAAACAGAGATTGTAGTGATAAATCCACGTGAAATTGATTGTTAATTATATATAATTGTTTGTTACACTCTCTAAACATCAGTGGCAAACATGGTTGGCCAGAGTCAAGAGGTAATCCTTCTTCAGGCTCCATAAAATCAAGAGGAAAAGAACTGAGAAAATTAAGATTTATTTTGAACCTTTAGTATGAGGCAAGCACTGTGCAAGTACCATGACTTTTACATACATATTATCCCATTCATTTCTCATAGCACCCCTGCGAGGCAGGTTTTGCTAATCCCAGTTTTACAAGTAGGGAACAGGGACTAAAAATAACTAGCTCAAGGGCACAAAGAAGGTAAATGAATGATGCGAAATATAAACCCAGTCTGCCCCCAAAGCCCATCCATTCCTTACTGGACAGCTGCTCATAGGGAAAGGTATGCAAGGGAGGTAGGGGGAGGAAAAGGGTGGAACCTACTTCTAAAGAATAGATAAAGCTCATAGATAAAATTCTTCCCACTTAACTCTGACACTTGCAAAAATTTGATGGCACTTTCTAGACAGTTGATAGGGATTACAAAATGGGGCAAACACAACTCAGCTTTAATATTAGGACATTCATTCCAGATGCCTCTTTGGCACATAATAACCTTTCATTTAGCTTTAGTGTTATATGTGTCAACACCACCTGTTTAGCTGTGTGTTCATATACAGTGTGATTACTGTTAAGCATCCATGATTTGCTCCCATTCACCTTTACTTTCTTTCTTCTAAACTCTAACTCTGATTTTGCCTAACAAATAGAAATGGAGGATGAAAGCAGTCCTGTTACAAGCCAAGAGGCTACTGAACACCTTGTTGTGCAGGTTTGAAAGGATGTATGTCCCCTAGAAAAGCCATGTTTTAATCAAAATCCCATTTCATAAAGGCAGAATAATCCCTATTCAATACTGTATGTTTGAAACTGTAATCAGATCATATCCCTGGAGATGTGATTTAATCAAGAGCGGTTATTAAACTGGATTAGGTGACGACATGTCTTCACCCATTTGGGTGGGTCTTGATAAGTTTCTGGAGTCCTATAAAAGAAGAAACATTTTGGAGAATGAAGGAGATTTGGAGAGAGCACAGAATGCTGCAGCACCATGAAGCAGAGAGTTCATCAGTCAGCGCTTTGGAGATGAAGAAGGGAAACTCCTCCCGGGGAGCTTCATGAAACAGGAAGCTAGGAGAAAAAGCTAGCAGGTGACGCCGTGTTTGCCATGTGCCCTTCCAGATGAGAAAGGAACCCTGACCGTGTTCACCATGTGCCCTTCCAGATGAGAGAGAAACTCTGACTGTGTTCGCCATGTGCCCTTCCACTTGAGAGAGAAACTCTGAACTTTATCAGCCTTCTTGAACCAAGGTATCTTTCCTTGGATGCCTTAGATTGGACATTTCTATAGACTTGTTTTAATTGGGACATTTTCTCGACCTTAGAACTGTAAACTAGCAACTTATTAAATTCCCCTTTTTAAAAGCCATTTTGTTTGTGGTATATTGCCTTCTAGCTAGCAAACTAGAACACTTGTATACTAGTTATTTGGAAAATAGGGCTGCAGAATGCACAGACATATCTATGCCAGCCCTTTAAAATGTTAAAATAAAAACAGCTAATTATTTTTTAGAAAGGTGGGAGGGAAGACACTGTTTATTATTTCAAGCCCTTCCTTGAAAATTCATCCTTATAGGTCTGCTGAAGAATGCTTTCTTGGCTGCACTTTGTGAGCCTCCCACAGACAGGAGCTAATGCATTCTTCTATAGAGAAGAAACATGCCGAAGGCAAGGTTGAAAAGTCATTTGAAAAGGGCCCCAGATATTTGGCATTTCATTTTGGAAGATTTTTCTCTGAACCTCGTAGAGGTTTTTTATTTATTTATTTATTTATTTATAGTTTTTTTTATTTATGTTAGCTTAAGGGCATTTTAAGTATTTGAAATACATATTTCTGTAGTGAAAATGAAAATTCGTTCCTTTGAGATAGACTACAGAGAGGCCCAGGTCTCAGAACAATATACTGAACACAGAAAAATATGGTGTATAAGGACATGTAAAAAGCTACCAAATTGAATATCTGTTCAGAATAGCACATTCTTTGTGACATATGTATTAAAAGGATAAAATTTTGAAAACAAAACATAGGACTATACAACAGTGAACCCTAGACCATAAGTTATGGGCTATAATTAATAATACAATTATAGTAATATTCTTTCATCAATTCTAACAATGATACCACACTAATGCAAGGTTTAATAATGGGGGAGGGAGGGATATGGGCATCATGTATTTTCTGTATGATTTTTCTGTATACCTTTAATATCTCTAATTAAAAAAACATATTTTAGAAAAAAAATTTTTAATGCCCCAAATTGAACATCTCATTGGAATACCACATTCTCCATGTTGACACTTGGAGAACTTTTTTTAAAGCAGTCTGTTTGGAGATTCCTGGGCTGCAAAGGGTTTCCATATATCCTTCCTCTGGCTTTGATTACTAGACACTTGGATGGAAAGAAAAGAGGTGTTGGGATCATTTGACTCCCTCCAACAACTTCTGAAATCTAATCTTAGGTTAGACACAGTCTGATTTTGGAGTCTTAGATAGCTAATTTAATGTGGCTTTATTTTCCTGCCAAAATGTTCGAGAGTAATAAAATTTCCATTGCAGAGATCTCTGAGGACATCAGTTTGATGAGAACTTTATATATATAAATGCCTTCTAGGACATTCTGCTAATTAATGCCAATACTCCCTGGTTCTTGCTTGGAGTTTTCATTTTCTAGTTGTGATCTGAGAATTAGTTGTGATTGGTACTTGTGAACCACAGAGAAGACTGTCTTTTTAACGAAGTGAGCTATATGAGCTAAATTTTAATAATAATAATAGTAAAGATTTGTCTTACAAATGAAATAAAGTGTTACAAAGTATAGTTTAGTAAAACCAAAAAAATCCCTAAAGAATGTTTCATATCAAGAATTCTTCTCGGGTGGGCCACGGTGGCTCAGCAGGCAAGAATGCTTGTCTGCAATGCCAGAGGACCCGGGTTCGATTCCCGGTGCCTGCCCATGTAAAAAAAAAAAATTCTTCTCAACAGTTTTATGATTTTAAATACAGTTTTATGATTTTAAATGAATAGATTACTTTAGTGACAGATATCTTAATCAGAATATTTTGTTTTTAATGGATAATTAAATCTCTTAGCTTTGTTTATGTATCTGGCACTTGCCAAAACATAGACTGAATTATGGACATTTTACTTGGATTTATTATCTCAAAAACAGACCAGAAATATTGATCAGGAGAAATGTAAAAAATCATGTGAGGGAAATCAAGATCTAAATCAGTGTATCAACGATCCAATTCAGTATATCTTAACTCAGTTAAGACTTTAATCCTATCATAGGTTGATAGAATTTTGCCATGAATGATCCTTTAAAATGATCAAATTAACCTCCTTATTTTGGAGGAATATCACTGAGACCCAGGGAGATTTAACTGGCTAACTAAAGCCCAGAGGTAATTCATGGCCAAATTGGAACAGGAACCCAGGATTTATTTTGATTCATATTAGCAAGCAGGTTCCTATGACCTGTCTGGTGCTGAACTAGGAGCTTTAGGTAAGACATAGTACCAGTTCAGGAGGCTTTCAGCCTAGCAAGCGTGCTAAAGCAAAGACATAATAACAATTAGTCTTGGTGCTAGGCACTGTTCTAAGCACCCTACTGCCCCAGGGGATAGGTGAGGCACAGAGAGGTTAAGTAACACTCAAGGTCTCAGGGGTAGGAAGTCTCAGATCAGGCAGAGTCTATGCTCATAACCCAGATGCTATACTCCCTTCCATTATGTACCAAAAGATGGATTCAGGCAGAAGGCTTTGGAGGTCCAACAAGAGAAAGAATAAGAGCGAGTGCATGCACTTGGGAAAGAGACATCCAGAATTGAGAAATGAGGAAAAACTGCAACTGCAGAGAGGAAACCACTTTGAAAGTGGACTTTGAACAATAGTCAGTGTTTAGTAAAGATAAAAACCTGGGGCTTGTGGTGGGGAGAAACTAGTAGAAATGTAAGTAGAGGTAAGGCAAAAAGAGCCAAAGTTTAGAGCTAGGAAGAGCACAAGGCAGAGTCAGTTTCCTTCTACAGCCATATATGGGAAGAAAGGAAAACTCAGGAGTTGAAAGATTTCAAGAGAGTTACTAAAATGAGATCGTAAAGAACTCAGGCAGCAGAAAATGGTTATCCACCTTGCCAAAAGCGCTTGGAAAACTTGGTTTCCTGCACAGGTTAACAAAGGCCTCTGCGTGTGTGTACACGCGTGTGCACATACATGTAAAGGAATGGAGTGAGAACTGTTGTATTTGAGGCATAGAGTATATGTGTCAAGTTCCAAACCATTTTTCATTGAAAGAAAGGGATTCCACATCAACATTTCCATTATAGCTTATGCTGTACTTCTCAGGGTTATGGGGCTTTTATGACCTCAAGTGTCTTGTGTCCTCCGTTTAGAGATTTCATGTACAAAACTTTATAACTTAGATGTCTAATATACACATATAATGTTGAAAATGTGTGAACCATTTCCTTGAAAAGAATTTGGTATTTAACGTTGCGGGGGACATTGAAATTCTAGTAAAGTTCACTGGGCATGTGCTTTTCCCCTTCAACATTGCCAACTGCTTGGTGCTTTTCCTTTGCCACCAAACACTATTGTTTAACCTCTGCTGCCACCGTGTTCGGTGTGGCCCTGGTTAATGTGTATTCCAAATACAAACTCTTGAGTGTTTTTTGTTTTTGTTTTTGTTTTTTTAGTAGATTAAACTTGTATCTCAGGGCCTCCAAAGATTTCCTGTGAAAACCCATTTTGAAACTAAGATATTCTGAATAACTGTCTCTATCACTGAATTTCTGTTTGTTGAGCAAGGATTAACTCTCTTTACAGCTCAGTTTGTTTTCATCTATAAAACAAAAGCCATTCTTGTGCTCCCTAACCTCTCAGGTGTGTTGTAATAAACAAGTCATCATTGGCTGGGCTAAGGCAACCATTGTGTGCCAGGTAGCACTCCAAGTGCTTTACACGTATTAATTTATTTTATCTTCACAACAACCTCATAGGTACTATTCTTATTCCCAGTTTAGAAGTGAGGAAATTGAGGAATATGGTAAAAAACAAAAACTAGGATTAGAACCCAGGCAGTCTGATTCCTGATTTAACAATTAAGGAGGCTCAGAAATGGATGAACTATATTTTAAGACAGTGGCTCTTCTTTGGAGGGTGGCTGCCCAGCAAGGATATGGAGAGAGGTTGTGACTATTAAGGTCCCAAGATTTATAGAATGCAATTATTCAGCATTTGTCCTAAATCTCAACTTTTGCTTGCTATCTCTAAGTCACATTAATATAAAGCACTAGAAATACTGTTGCCTGCCCTCTAAAATTGTTATAGAATCATCTGTCTCTATTGACTCCAAATAATACAAACCGAATGGGTGGGGAGGGAGTCTTTCAACAAATATTTAGGATCTGGAAAGATGGAAATGACGGAGACATGGTTTTATCATTAAGGAGCTTGTTTTATGAGATACTTCCTCATGCAGTGTTCAGTGCTAGGCCAAACAGAGGTCTCTGCAGGTCTGTACAGGCATGGAGCCACTCTGGGGACCTCCTGAAGAAAGTCACCTTCAATGGTAAAAGAAGGATGGAAAAGGCATTCCAAGAAGAGGAGAATGTGTGAGGGAGAACACAGATGCATGAAACCACATTGCTTGTGCAGGGAACTCCAGGTACTTTGATATTGCCCGAGTATTAGTAAATCATTGACATAAAAATAAAGGAAGTATGAAGCAAAGCTTTCTGGAAACTCCCTGTACTTGAGAGACAAGAAAGGTAAGTATCTTTTGCAAAATTAGGGCTTCCTGGATAAAATGTCATTTGTTTCATGTTAGAAATCTCTGATCATTGTGAACTGGGTAGATATTCTACTACTATATCAAACTGTTAATTACTCTTCTGAAAAATTACTGTTAGGAATTAATGAAGCGGAATCAATAAAAACTGAAAACATAATTTAGTATCTAGTAATAGTTAATGAGGTCAAATAGGACAAGGTCTAGCATAAGTGTGGTATATAGTAGGGGTCTCAAGAAATTTTCGCTTCATATGAATGTTCATCAAAGTTAATTATAGATAAATAAAGCTAATAACCCCTGTTTGTTAGAAACTGTCTCTAATAACTGCCAGAAACAGAGATAGCACAAATTAAGATTAGTAAATACAGTTTACTCTTGTTGCAAATGGAAACATTTTCATTTTAATAAGGTATAAAACAATTTATCCTATTTAGGATGGGTTCGTTATTTTTCATTCAATATTTTTATTAACATAGCAAGGTCTTGTGAAACTAATTGTTATTTATATTACCATTTAAAAATTATTGTTAAATTTAACATCTTCAACAAGATGACTAAGGCCTTGCTTTAACTCAGCTATAACAGTGAAAAATAAAGCATGTAACATATCTGTAAGGGTGTCATTTCTGCATCTAAATAGTTCCTGGGTTTTCCTCCTTAATGAGAACTTGATGATTGATCAGTAATCATTTAATTTGGAGCTAATTAAAATCACCATAGTGATAGGTATCCCTATATAAGATTCATCAGTACAGCAGTGTGCTAGATAGACTATGGAGGTATTATTCATTTCTGGATACTTTTTTGCAGCAAAGCAGATGAGTTATGGCCTCAGAGTCCATGGAGAGAGAATTCTTATATCCCTGGCATAGCCTGGAGCACAACTTGCTTTCTCAAGTGAACAGAAGCAGGGATATAATTATATACTTTGTTGTTACACTGGTATCTTTATTTTTGGTTAAAATTTATCTGTATCTGCCCCTACACTGAAAAAAATCAACCTCTTTAGCCAGTTAGAAGTAAGTTTTATATATTTCCCCAAATAGTAAATTCTTACGGTATTTAATTGTGAAATTTACTATCTGGAGTCATTGACTCAGAGGTTTACAGCTGGTCTGAGAGCTCCAGTGGCCCCACCACCTTGTGTATAGGTGAGAAAGCTGTGGACCAGGGGAGTTCAATACAGCCTTGCCCCGTATTCACACAGTTAGAACATGGCAGACTGAGAACTTCACAGCCTTAGATATCTAGAATGTGAATACTTGCCTTCCACTAAAAATCTCCAGCACCTAGAGATGAGGAAGAAAACAGAAAGTCTCCAATAGAGAACAAAATTGTGAATGGCAGTATGAATTCTATTTTCATATACTGCTCATGAATGCTATCTTACTTTATTTCCCCTGAGTTTCATCAAATATTCTCCTGTTAGAAGGACATATTAAAATGCTCTGGAAAGAAGTTTTCTGTACCCAGAAGTTACATAATCAGTTTTTCCTTCTGTGATCATTCATTTAATTTGTATTTTTTCTCTCTTTCCACACTTTGCAAAGTGTTCAAGGTGTATAGTTTGATTTGATTGTATCCTTAATTTCGGTCTGGAATGTTTTCATCCCTAAGAGATGCAACTCACACTAAGGATCAGAGAGGCTGGGGTTGCAAAGCTATTTTGCAGCCACAAAATCCAAGTTTATGGTTTCATATTCCTAAGCTCTTTCCCCTTAAAAATGCTACTCTTCATAATTACTCCTACAAACTCTTTAACACTGCACTGAACAGAATAGAATTATATTTTGCAATATTTATTAGCCTTATTTTCTCCCCTTCCATGTGTAGTCTGTACTTTTCCCTTTGTTTTGGTTATTTTCTGTCTCTGTTGCCCTGTCATTTGGCTGGTTGGCATTCCTTAGTCAGCAGAGTCCCAGACAGTGCCATTTGTTCAAAGCACTTGTTTAGATTATAAATATAATTTGGTGGTAAATTATGCTGGTTTCATTTCAGTGAAGCCACAATGTACCTCAAAGTTTCTTTGATAAACTAGCTATAAAGACAACATCTTATGCCATTTAATTGTTCATCTTGGTCTATTTGCCCATTCCAAAGCACTTTGCTAACATCCTTGACATATACTTAAATAGAACTATCAATAATTTCCCTCCCCTATACCTGTGTTGAAGGGGCAGTCTTTCCATTCATGGAGAAATCATTACCTAGTATTAAAACGAATTATTTTATGGTCACTTTTTCCAAGCATAAGTAGCTGATATTTTCTGTGCATTTGTTATATGCTGGGCTCTTCCATTGTTGTTATCTGCATGTGTTGACACGTTTAATCCTCCCAATTACCCTATGCAGTGAGTAATAGTATTATTTTTGGTTAAAATTTATCTGTTTCTGCCCCGACACTGAAAAAAAACCCAACCCCTTTAGCCAGTAAGAAATATGTTTTTATATTTGCCCAAATAATAAATTCTTATGGTATTTAGTTGTTATAATTAACTATCTGGAATCATTGACTCAGAGCTCAATCAGGACCTCTTTACAGAGAGGAAATTAAGGCACAGAAAGGTTGTTACCTGCCCAAGAGCAAACAGCTAGTAAGTACAGAGACAAGATTTGAACCCAGGCAGTTGGTCTTATGAGTCTGTGCTCTTAACTACAAATAGATTCACTGTATCTCAGTGAGTTCTTTTGTAAATGCTACTTTGCAAATAGAATTAAGTTTCATAAACTCTAAATTCTGCTTTCGTTTATGAAGACCATTTGGAGTGTGGGGGCCGGGAGGTGGTGGGTTTGTGAAAGTTCATCGTTGTGACAGTTCTAACAACCACTCATTACCTCAGGGGTCAGCAACTTTTTTAGCTCTAATGCCATGAGTGAGAATAAAAAATGCCATTAAGTGTCACTCACTGGCTTTAAGTTGGGTGTGGAGGGGTGGGAACTAAAAGACAGAGAAATCCGTTGTAGATATTGGCCGAGGAGCATTTCTGTGGAGGATGGCCTTCTCCTGCCTTTACATTTTTTATATAAATAAAATATATTCCCCACTTCTTCTCCCTTAAGTGGGTGGCCAGACTTAAATCCTTATTCAGAGGGAGCCTCAGAAGGCTTCTCCATCTGACTCACTCCCATTTGGCTTATCCTGGAGTCCATTATCCTGGAGTCCACTACTACCCTACTCTCCACCACTGCACATACCTACCCCTAGCCGTTTTACAGTGAGGGGGGCTTGCTTCTGTTAGCGCTCCTCTCAGAGCCCAGCACAGTGCCTGGCATATAGATGCTCAATAACTGTTCAGTGGATGAATACATTCAGATCAATAAACACTACCTCTTAAATCTGGGCAAATGCCCCCCTAAATGTGTAGTAACTGTTGCCATACGTTGATGAGGATGCTGATTATGGGATATATATTACAGATAGCCTAGAAGCCTTTTAAAAGTGTGAATTCAGGTGGCGTGACACATGAGCATGTTGGTTTCTATGCAGTCAACTCCTAGGCATTGTTCACTGGTGTATTATACTAGTTTTAAAGAGGTTTTGTTTAGCCTGGGTCTCAGCACAAGAAAAGGGGAAGTCTTCCATGAGATCTGCTTTTGTTATACATTAGGTCTCCTAGCTGCTTTACCTTTGGGGAATCGTGGGCTGTACCTCTCTGTTTAGAGCCTGAATTTGAAGTCTGGTGGTCTAGCCCCAGAGCTGCCCTCCTTAGCTCCTATATCATGCCTTGGAAACTGTCAAGAATGAGTATCACTCATGCTGTTATATGCTTTACATGAATTCTATCATGTAAAACCCCTATCTTACTTCACAGACTTAAAGTTAAGAAACTTGCCCAACTAGGAAATCATGCCACTGGAACCAAAATGCAGGTCTGCTTGTCTCCAGATGCTGTGTTGGTTTAGTATACTAAAGAGCAAGAAGGCAGAGATTGCAGGTGTAATATTCCTGGCATGCAGCATTTTTAGTGCTTTCTTAAAATTAGTTCCTGCGTTTTCTTAAAATTAGTTCCTGCGTTTCACCCCATGTGGAATCAGCTGTCAGAGACACATCTTCACTAAGCAGAGGTCATAACTTTAAGGGAGGGACTAAGGCTGCACAGGCCCGTGGGGGAGCAAGTTTCTATGGTGGCTGGTGCCTGCTCCCCTTCACCCCTCACCCGCACCTCCTCTCTCCACATGAACTTGCGACCTTCTTGAGAAACAAGGGGAATACACTTCCAAGGCTGTGTTGCTATCGCCCTGGTTTTGTTCCAGAACCTGGAACTTCGAGAAACTCAGTTACAATTACAGCCCTCTTACCTTTTGACTGTAGAAAATACGTCTTTGTCTTATGTTGTTGACAATTAAGGAAACCTGAAGAAGATAGCTTCTCAGCAATTGGTGGATTTAGTGAAGCTGCAGGCTGTGGAAAAAGGAAATATTGGCACTGGCATGTTGCTTTTCATTTCACCGGCACCACTATCACTTTTTTTTTAAAGGGCCATGAATTCTGATAGGAATGATTTAGAATGATTTTCAACCTTTTAGTCCAAACTCCAGGTATTTATTGATGGTGCTATTTTGTATGCTGAGGGGAGGGTGGAAAAGAACAATGCCAGACAAATAATAGGTGTTTAGTAAATATTTGTTCAATGAATGAACAAGCTGACCATAAAATAGGCTCCTATCCTTCATTTGTATCTCAACCATTTGTTTCTTACCTTTACACTCCAGGTGTATAAAGGCAGTATTGAGGATGTGAAGGTACATTAAATACTGTTGGTTTTCTGGGTGAACTTACTGGATGGTACAGAGATATCTATAACTCAGTCAGAAATTCTGAAGTAGGATTTGGCTCTGAAGGACAAGATGACTCTGGCTTAGTGCAGTAGGTGAGATGTGAGCGTGCCATTTAGGATGGGTCAGATGCAACCAGGTGTCGGTGCTGGGGGACTGGCTTGAGAGAAAGCCACACAGGCAGGATAGTGTGAATTCTGAGGAGGAAGCAGAATGTGATTGACTCAGGGTCGTACACTAGGGTTTCATGGAAAGGTAAGTCGGGACCCTTCTGCAAGGGTTTTGAACTCCATGGTGATAGTTGTGTCAAATTTAAAAACCAGGTCATAGAAAATGAGAATAGAGAAAAGGTCCTATAACTGACTTACAAAAATAAATCTCAATAAAGTTTATTTTAAATCATTCTCTGTACCATGTGTATGTACAGATTTCACATTTTTCTTATTTAACAATGATGCGACCTGTTTTCTTATGAAAATGTATCGTTGCCAACAATTTTAAAATATAATTGTATTCTATTTGGGGACAAAATGTTCATCAATATGTGGGTAGAATTTATATATTATGTGTATCCAAACTGTTTTATGACCTGATGTTTAGAATTTTCTCTTTTAAAAAATCAATTAGTTTATATTTTTCAATATTGTTTATTATACAAATTTCCAGACAGGCAAAAAGTTGGATAAAATTTTACAGTGAAGAGTCATCTACCTACCACATTTTACTGTACTCCACATATCTGTCCATCCTTTTATCTATTCATTGACTGTTTTTTTTTAATTAAATAAATTGTAGATTTACAGAAAAATCGGGCAAAAACCACATACCCCTTCACAATCCAGTTTTCCCTATTATTAACATTTGCATTAGTGTGGTACTGTGGTAGTTAGAGTCAGTTGTCAACTTGGCCAGGTGAAAGTACCTAGTTCTGTTGCTGTGGACATGAGCCAATGGTACATAAACCTCATTTGTTGCTGATTACATCTGCAGTCAGCTAGGAGGCGTGCCTGCTGCAATGAATGACGTTTGACTTAATTGGCTGGTGCTTAAATGAGAGAGCTCAAGGTAGCACAGCCCAAGCAGCTCAGCATACCTCATCTCAGCACTCGCAGCTCAGCCCAAGCCTTTGGAGATGCAA
>PVIY010043335.1:0-20381 GCA_004026745.1 Myrmecophaga tridactyla
GTGTGTGTGTGTGTGTGTGTACACATGTATTTGTATATATACATATATCCCCTTGTATTTGCTTCTAGATTTCCTCCTGCTTCTATTTGCCCTGTCACTGAGCCTACTTATTTATTCAGTTCATAGTGTCTTTCCATCCTTATTTTCTATAATTTTCCTATAAATTGTCTCATTATTTAAAGGCATAAGGAATTCAGTGATAAAGCTTACAGAAGAATTTCTGCAGAAGAAAATGGGCTTTTAAACCAAGAGAAATACTGGTTTGTTTAAATAATCTTGTTACACAGGCAATGCGGTGCTTACCAGTGGGTTTCCAGCTGTTTGTATTATACATTTTGACAATCACCAAATGGGTGTACAAAACACACCCCAGTACCCAGTACCACTCAGCTTCAGAAGCACTGTGAGATGGTCCCTAATTTATTTGTCTTTGTCTACTGCCTAATAAGATTCCTCTTCGTTTTCACCTTTCATTTTATCACTTTCCATAATGAAAGGAAGCATTAATTTAATCCATAAATAAAGAAATGATGGTTTTATCCTGTTGCTGTGAGTGGTGCTTTACAATAAAGAATCAAAATGATAAACCAGTCGAGTAATTTACCATAATTACAGCAATGAAATATTACTTTGAATTAGTCATGGCAATAATACATGGATCAAGAACTTCCAGTGAAATCAGCTAAGTGGAAGAGAACAAAGGGAGGGAGGAAACCTGACAGGGGGACATACAAGGTTTCTAGCCACTAATCCAGGCAGTCAGGAAAAATAAATCCAAGCTGGAGGACTCAGGAAAGATCTGCCCTGGGAAGAGATGCCCTTGTTTTCTCTGGAAAGCCAGCCAAGTTTAGGAGACTTGCCACAGTTTAATTAAAGTCTGCAGCTGGTGTGAAAGCAAAGGAGAAAAAGAAATTAGGGCAGCACAAAAACTAATGAAAGTCTAGGATCTCATTTTAAACTTTTCTCTCTATTATGAGAGAAATATGAGTTGTCAGATGTGTCCCCATTCACCGTGACAAAGCCCTCGGGGAAGGAACAGTCTGGACTGGGAAGAGTAAACACCTGCAGGTCTCCTTCAACCTGACTGTCTTTGCCTTTTCTAGCGAAAGCCCCCCAAAATGTTTTGTTTATTTTTAAAGCCAAACGGCAAAAGAACAGAGCACAAATTGAACAGGTCTAAGTTTTGCTATATGAAGGTTCATCAAAATTTCAAGGCAATACACTATAGGGGAAAGAACCAAACTTTGTCATCGGAGTTCAATTTGCATTCAGGCTTTACCACCTAATATAAGGGATAATATGATGGCTGATATTTATAAAACACTTCCTCAACTCCAGTCACATTGAACTCGTTGGATGCTCACAACAACTGGAAAATGAATGAGAAATTAAGGTATGAGAAAGCTAAACAACTTAATAGGCAGAGCTGGAATTTGAGCCCATGTAGCCTAACTCCAGAGCAGCACAATATGATGAATGCAAGTTCTCTGGGCCTTTCTTCCTTTATGGGAAAACAGACATAACATCAAATAATATGTGGTATATTCTAGTGGAGGATCAAATGAGATGATTCTTATGAAGATGCTTAACACAATTTAACTCTCCTCCCTCCTCTTTAAGGTTACTTGCATTTTATTGTGTCTTATAGAGGTCCCTTCATCTAGGAAGCCTCACCAAAACTGTTTTTAGTGCTATTAAATATGCTTGTTTTGTAATTTTTTTGCTTAATATCAGCCTGCTCCTCATGTCTGTGGCACAAATTCAACCCTTGGCATGTAGTAAGGTCTTCAGTTCATTCAATAAATCAACAAATAAATTCAGGAATTAATGACTTCTGTTTTCAGTTGACAGCTGAGAAACTGAGGCACACAATGATTAAATGGCTTGCCTAAAATGTATGTACATAATTTATGGGCAAGCCTGGACTAGTATATACGGGTCTCCAGAAAACTGTTTTGTTTTTCAGTGTTGAACATAAAGAGAGGCATGTGCAATTTTAAAGTTCTGTCAGTCCCCCTGCCCTGCCAGAGTCTGAGAAACACTAAAATAAAACCCAAGCGTTGGGTACCAATGACATTCATTCTGCGTTCCATGAATGGGTCCTGATCAGTTTCTGACGAGCATTGGTTTTAAGAACCTTCATTTGGAGTAGGTTTCTTCTAAGCAGAGAGATGAATAGTTTTGGGAAACAGCAATTAAGGGTCAATGATTCATGCAAAGTTATTCCACATTCAGACACATAAGCTGCACTTCAAAAAAGAAGAAAAAAGAACACACACACACCTTTCTCCAACTTTCATTCCTCCCAGTTCCTGGAAACTGATGAGAAGTACCTCTGTAATTTAAGCCTAATGACAAAGTACGAAGTCATTACCCAGCTTTATTGAATTTTTTTCTGTTTTATGGACTAATTGAGGGAATGATGCATTACTACAGAAAGTCCTGTGTGCTTCCCCAGGCAGTCCTGCCTCCTCTTCCTTAGGATTTGCTGTCTTTGCTGGAAAAGACCAGTCTCTGCTCTCTGGACCTAGCAATACCACACAAGGGACCAGTTTGACTTGGCCACTTGTGCACTGAGTGACCTTGGTGCGTGAGTGAACATTTCTCTGCATCTCAAACCTCGCCTATAAAATGTAGGTAGTAATCTCTACCCTGACTACATCATAGATAAGTGAGATTTAAGTGCGGTAGTTTATATGAGTTATTTGAACAAAATATATAAATACAAACAGGGATGTGTACAAATAAGGTACATTTGTGCAACAAATATAAGTTGATATTATTCTTGTGGACTCTATGAAGGACAAATACCACCTGCTAGAGTTGAATTTCCTTAAGCCTTAAATTCAAAGTCTAGATTTTAAGCGCAACTGAATAGATAAACAACTGACAGTCCTCCAGGCATCAGCATCTTCTGGCCATTCTGCCTTCCCTTCGAATGACACACCTCCAAGTGGTCACCTCTTCCCTATTAATAACCTGTTGATTCTTGTTTCCTATTGTTTATAACTGCTTTCCCATTTCCACTGCCTCCACCTCAATTTGAAGCTTGTTTTCCGAGGGGTCTTTCTGTTTCCCCTCTCCCCTAGGCTGATGATCATGACTTTTTACTGTCCAGAGAAAATTTCAAAACCCTTAGCTCTCTAGAATGTGGACTTATTAAGACATTCCTGCTTTATACATACAGTTTCCACAAAGAAATCCTCTGCCCCATATCTGGTAGTCTCACTATTCCTAGAAAATAGCTGCTTCTTGTTCACCTTGCTCACAGCTCCATGGAATACCATTCTTTATTTAAAAATCTTCCTCTTTCACTTACAACCTTTCTCTATCACCTTACCTGGAGGTTACTTCCTGCTATCTGAATCGTATGAATCTTGTGCTACCATAGGTGAGAGTACTGTAAAATCTCATCGTGGCTATAATTTGAATGCCTCTGATGATTAGGATATTTAAGCTCTTTTCATGTTCTTATTTGCCTTCTGTATATCTTCTTTAATGAAGCATCTTCAAATATTTAGCCCATTTTTGTTTGTTTATTTTCCTGCTATTGAGTTTTAAGGATTCTCCATATATTTTATATATGTTTGTTTGTTTTCCCTGGTATTTTACCCTCAACTTTGTGGCTTGTATTTTCAATTCCTTAGCATTGTCTTTTGAAGAGCAGAATTTAATTTTGATAAAGTCAAACTTTTCATTTTCCTTTTCTTATGGTCTGCACACTTTGTCCTATCTAACGAGTCTTTGCCAAAACTAAGGTCACAAGGATTTTCTCCTAAGTTTTATTCTAATACTTTTCATTTTAACCTTTATATTTAGGTTATGCTGTGTTTAAAATTATTTTCCAAATATTATTTAATATAAGGATTGAGGTTTATTTGTTTTTGTGTTTGAATATATGACAGCATAATTTCTTGAAAGGATTATTCTCTGCCAGTTTCCTAGCTTCTTTTGAAATTCAGTTAACAATATATGTATGAATTTACTTCTGTACTCTCTATTTCAATGACCTATTTCTCCATCCTTACTCAACTACTTCACTGTCTTCATTACTGTGTCCTTTTATTAAGTTTTGAAGTCAAATATTTAAATCCTCCAAATCTGTTCTTTTTCAAAATTGCGTTGGTCATTCCATGTCCTATATCTTTTCATATACAATTTTTTCCCAAAAGTTCCTTGGGATTTTGATCGGGATTGGTTTGAATCTATGGACCAATTCTGGGATAACTGACATTTAACACTGAGTCACTGATCCATGAACATGGTATTTTCCATTTGTTGGGTCTTTGATTTCTCTCACCAATATTCTGTAGTTTCCAGTGAACCGCTTTTGCATATCTGTTGGTAAATTTATCCCTAAATATTTCATTGTTTGTGATCTTATTGTGGGTGATAGTTTCTTAATTTCAACTCCCTTTTATATTTTTATATTACCCTTTATATTTTTATGTTACCTTTTATATTTTTATATCATGCATGGAGGTTAAATTTGTCAGATATTTTTCTGGCATTTATTGAAACTGTCATATGGCGTTTCTATTTTAGTCTGTTCATAAGTAAAATTATATTGGTTGACTTTCAATAATGAAACAATCTTACATTCCTGGAATAAATCCCCTTTGGTCATTATATATCATATATTTTATGGATTGACAAATAAATTTGCTTAGTTTTTCAGAGATTATTATCATGAGGGATATAGGTTTGTTTTCTTTTATTGCAATATCATCATCTGATTTTGCTATCACAGTAATGCTGGCTCCATACAGTGAATTGAGATATTTTTCCTTCTTTTCAGTTTTGTGGAATGGTTTGTGAAAAATTGGTATTATTTCTTTTTTAAATGTTTGATATTCCCCCTGAAGTAATCTGTGCCTGGCGTTTTCATTGTGGGATGATTTCTCATTATGAATTCTATTTCTTTAATGGATATAGGACTATTTATGTTATTTATTTCTGGTTAGTTTGTCTCTTTCAAAAACTTTATTTTATTCTATGTTGAATTTACTGGCAGAGTATTTTATATCATTATCTTATTATTATTTTATTGCCTGTAATATATATATATATGGATGCACACGCCTTCATTCTTGATAGTGGAAAATTGTTTCTTTCCTCTGTTTTTTTTCTTGATTGGCCTGTCTAGAGCATGATCAATTCTATTGATCTTTCTAAAGAACCAGCTTTTGGTTCCTCTTATATTCCTGATTGGTCTTCTGTTTTCTATTTAGCTCACTACTGTTATTATCTTCAATATTTTCTTCATTCTATTTATTTTGTGCTCAATTCGCTCTTCTGTTTTTAGTTTCTTAGCCTGAAAAGTTTGCCTTTAACTGATATTTCTCTTCTTTTTAAATATATGCATATAATGCTGTACATACCTTTAAATACTGCTTCAGATGCATCCCACAAGTTTTTATGCTTGTTTTTAAATTTTTCAGCTTAAAATATTGCCTAATTTCCCTTATGACTTCTTCTTTGGCACATAGATACTTAATAGTGTGTTGCTAAATTTCCAAGTATTTTGTGATTTTCCAGATATCTTTCTTCTTATAGATTTGTAGTTTAAATCTGTTGTTCTCACAGAACTTCTTTTATATGATGGTTAGTGCTTTTCCATTTAATGAAATTTGGTTTATGATTCAGAATATGTTCTGTATTGGTGAAGGCTCCATGTGCACTTGAAAATAATGCACATTTTGTTGCTGTTGATTGGAATGTTCTATTAATGTCAATTAGATAAAGTTGGCTGATAGGGTTGTATAAATAGTCGATGTCCTTATAATTTTTTGACTTCTTGTCCTATCAATTACTCTAAAAGGGCTGTTGAGCTATCCAGCTATAGTTATAGACTTGTCTATTTCCCCTTGTAATTTTACCAGTTTTTGTTTTATGTATTGTTAAACTCACTTATTCAGAGATGTGTATTTAGGATTATGTCTTTTTGATTAATTAACCATTATCATTATGGTATGTCCCTTTTTATCTCTGGTAATAGCCATCATTGTGAAACCTACTTTGGTATTTGCATAACCGCTCCTGCTTTCCTTTGCTTAGGGTTTGTGTAGTATATCTTTTAACTTAATTTTTTCATTTAATCCATCTCTGTTTATATATTTTAATTGGGTTTCTTATAAACCATATGAACTTGGAACTTCTTTTTTCACCCAATATATCAAAATGTTTAGGTCATTTGTGTTTAATGAATTATCATTAAACTTATGGATTGGTTTAAATATGCCATCTTATTTTTTTAAAACCCTGTTTGGGCTATCTATTTTTTCTCTTTTTCTCTTTTCTGCCTTACCTTAGAGTGATTATTCTTTATAATTGCATTTTGTTTCCACTATAAGTTTAATTTACATACCTATTTTTTATTATGAAATAAAACAAATGTGTAGAAAAGTGATAAATTTCAAAGTACAGTTTAACAATAAGTTCTAGAGCAAATTTCAAAGTATGCTATGGGTTACAGTTACACAATTTCAGATATTTCTTTCTAGCTGTTTTAATACACTAGAGACTAACAAGAAATATCAATATGGTGGTTTGGTAATCACAATCATTTGTTAAGTTCTATCTTCTCTGTTGCAACTCCTCCCTCTTATTTGATCCTTCTCCCAATCTTCAGAAATATTTGGGCAATGACCATTCTAATTTCTTCATGTTGAAAAAGGTTGTCGACATTATGGGGTAGGGGAATGCAACTAGTTGATTTTCTTGGAGAGACTGGTCCCTCTGGCTTTCAAGACTTATAGGAACAATCCGGAAGTTTTAAGTTTCTGAAAAATAAACTTAGTGAGTGAAACTTTTATAAATCCTCATATAGAGCCCTGAGTATTCTTTAGGGTTTTCAGAAATACTATTTATTGGGCCTTGGCATACCATCACAGTTAGCAATATCTAGCTGAAGCTTGCATAAAAGTAACCTCCAGAATAGCCTCTTGACTCTATTGAAATCTCTTCGTCACTGATACATTATTTTGTTACATTTCTTTTCCCCCTTTTGGTCAGGTAGGCATTGTCCATCCCACAGTGCCAGGGCCAGGCTCATCCCTGGGAGTAATGTCCCACATTGCCAGGGAGTCTCACACCACTGGATGTCATATCCCATGTAGGGGGGTGAGTAATGAGTTTATTTGCAGAATTGGGCTTAGAGAGAGTGAGGCCACATCTGAGCAACAAAAGAAGTTCTCTAGAAGTGACAATTAGGCATAATTATAGGTAGACTTAGCTTCCCCATTATAGAAATAAGTTTCATAAGAGCAAGCCTCAAGATTGAGGGATTGGCCTATTAACTTGGGAGTCCCTAATATTTGAGACAGTATCAGGAAAGTAGGGAAGTTTAAAAGCTCCATATTTTTTCTCCAGTCCCTCATAGGACTTTGCCAATACTTTAAAATTATCTGCCCAATATGCTCTGAAATGTATCAGGGTATTATATTAAGCTATAGAAGTTACAAGATCTCATTTCCAATTCTGGGCTCTATGTGTTTAGGTTGTTTAAAGGAACTGGCCAAACAGGTTAAGTTTGATTGTGTGTTACAGAAAATTTAAGTTTTGGACAAAGTAAAAATCTCTTCCTCTGGTCTCATACAGTAAGTGAAGTTCTAAAATAAAGACAATATCATCCTTTACCTGGTAATCTGATTTACCAACCAGATCACCTTCCTTCTTATCTCTAGTTGAACTCTGTCTCTTTTTGGCTTCTTTACCAGTTGCTGTCGAGACCAATGCTGGCTTTCAGAGCTACCCAGAACTCCAACTCTGAGTCTTAGGTGTCACACAGGTACCTAAAGTTCCAGGGAAGTACCAGGTCACAAACACAGAGTACAGCATCTCAGAATTTAGAAATAAGATTTAATTATTTATTAGGAATAATATGAGCTCAGGAATAAATGTGATAGCTGTAAAAACTTACAATCTAGGCCCTAATTTTCTAGTAAGTGTACTCTAAAAGAGACCATACAATATTTATCCCTTTGTTTCTGGAATATTTTGTTCAACGTAATGCTCCCAAGTTTCATTCACTTTGTTGCATGCCTCATGACTTCATTCTTTTCTGTAGGTACACAATATTCCATCACATGTGTACATGACAGTTAACCTTTCACTTCTTAGCCGTACCATTCGGCCACCTTCATCCATTGGGTATCATGAATGATGTCGCCATAAACATCAGTGTGCAAATGTTTATTCAAGTCCTTACCTTCAGTTCTTCTGAGTATATTCCTAGCAACGGGATTCCCTACTCATATGGCAACCCTATACTTACCCTCCTATGGATCTGCTACATTACCCTCAGGAGGGGCTGCTCCATTCTCCTACCATACCCACATTGAATAGATACAGTTCTCTCTCCACATTGTCTCTACGACTTGAATCTTTCTGTTTACTTGTTTGTGTATTTATCTATTTTGAATCTGAAGATTTTGTTGAGATATATTTACATAGCATATATTCTATCCAAAAATCATCAATATCTCACAGTATCCTACTTAGTTTTACAATCATCTCCACTCTCAATTTTAGCTAATTTTCATTGCTCCAAAGAGAAATAACAGAATGATATACCCATGCCAAAGAGAAAACCCCAATCATCCCATAATTCTTATCTACCCCCTGTGGTAGTTAGATTCAGTTGTCAACTTGGTCAGGTGACGGTACCTAGTTCTGTTGCTGTGGACATGAGTCACTGGTACGTGAACCTCATCTGTTGCTCATTACATCTGCAGTTGGCTAGGAGGCGTGCCTGTTGCAATGAATGATGTTTGATTTAATTGACTGGTGCTTAAATGAGAGAGCTCAATGTAGTACAGCCAAAGCAGCTCAGCATACCTCATCTCAGCACTCACCATCTCAGCCCAGGCCTTTGGAGATGCAGAAAGGAATCACCCCGGTGAAAGTTGTTGGAACCCAGAGGCCTGGAGAGAAGGCCAGCAGAGACCACCCTGTACCTTGCTGCATAAGAAAGAACCTCAGTTAAAAGCTGCCTTTCCTCTGAAGAACTAATGAAATAAATCCTCTTCTATTAAAAGCCAGTCTGTCTCTGGTGTGTTGCATTATGGCAACTAGCAAACTAGAATACCCCCTCAATTATTTACAAATGGTATTATTTTGGAACTACTGAGGTATTCCTGTTAAATATATTCCAGAGCATGCAGTAAGTAGTTTTTCCCCATATACCACTCTATTATTTTTGTATAAGTGTCATACCTCTGAAGTAATTCATGGAAGAGCATATTTATATTTGTAATGCTAATCAGTGAGATAGATGACTCTAAACAACCTTTTTCAATCTTATTCACCTTCAATTTGACACTATTACTTATAATCCCACCAACATACTACCAACCCCTCTATCTATTCCCTTACACTTAAGATAAACCTCATTTAAAAGTCTGTACATATTAGGTTCTATTTTTATCCTTCTCTGCCTTATCTTAGAGTAATTATTTTTTATAATCCATTATCAGCTAATTTGCCTACCTTTTTATTGTTTCACTTTTTTTTCTGGGTTTACAACAAACATCTTTAGCTTATCACAGTCTGTCTTCAAATCATATTTTACTACTTCATGTCTACTGTAAGTCCTTTTCTTTTCTCTCCAATTTTGTGCCATCAGTATCATAGATTTTAGTCTTACACAGTATGTAAACCCCACAATACAGTGTTATTATTTTTGCCTTGAACAGATTTACAGAGACGAAAATTAAGAAAAGGGCCTTTTTATTACCATCATTTTTTAAAAAAGTGATTTACATTTCCTTTCTTTTCTTTATATAGTTCCAGGTTTCTCTCTGCATCATTTTTCTCCTACATGAAGAATTTCCTTTGACATATTATTTTGTTCATATCTGTTTGTGACAAATTGTCTCAGCTTGTTCTTTCCTCTTTTTAATCTGAAAAACTTTTTATTATGCCAGAACACATTGGCTTTCAATTCATATTTATAAGGTCCAGTGCTTGACCATATTTTGTGTCTGTACCCTAGCAACAACCCATCACCACCTGTATTCAAACTAGTCCTGGGCTTCTCCTAGTACTTCTCTATCCACACACTTTGATAAGCTCTATGTAACTATTCCACTAAGGAATGGTCTCTCAGATCTCTTTCTGTGTCCCTAATATTTCACATGAACATATTTTGGAGTCTGTGGAAAAAAACCTGATGAGTTGGTATGAACTTCCCTTGGATATGAGGTTCCCAAGATTCTAACCTGCTGTGCTAATTCGCATTAAGTGTGTTGGTTTCCTATGGTTGCTGTAACCAATTACCATAAACTTGGTGACTTAAAACAATACAAATTCAGTATCTTATAGTTCGGGAAATCAGAAATATGAAATGGGCCCTACAGGGATAAAATTAAGGTGTGGGCAGGGCTTTGTTTCTCCTGGAAGCTGTAGGGATGCTCTGTTTCCTTGCTTTCCCAGGTTTCAGAGGTTGCCCACATTCCTTGGCTTGTGGTCCCTTCTCCATCTCTAAAGACAGGAGAGTAGAATCTGCAAACTTCTCTCTGACTCTGAACCTCTTTCACTTATAAGGTCCCCTGTGATTACTTTAGGCCCACTGACATAATCCAGGATAATTTCCACCTTCCAAAGATAGATGATTAACACCTTAATTCTATCTCCAGGTATAATTCTCCTTTGCCAAGAAATCTAACATACTAACTGGTTGTACAGATTAGAACATGGTCTTCTTTGGAAAGGGAGCGTTCTGATTGCTACACCAGGCCTTTCATATAACAATAAATTACAATTGTTTCCTTTTTACCTGTTTTAATGCTGTGACATCTTCTTTTCATGGTCTTCCAAAGATGAAATATTGCATAAGTCTCATCTCTCACATATTGAGCTTTGTCATTCTTTGTAATTCAACTCTCTTATGAACTAAAAAATTATGTTTGTATCTTACTAGTTTTTTTTTTGTTTTGGGGTGGGAACAATGTTTTCTTCAGTTTCTATATCCTAGGCATTAACAATTCCTCCCAAAGCCTTTTCCACTAAAAATATATTCAAATTGTAAGCCACCCAATTTTCAAATTTCAACATTAAATGGTCTCTGAACCATGTAATTTTAGGGCAATTGGTAAAAAAAAAACAGAACTTTTATACATATAACATAAACTCACAAATTAATTTTTGGGTACAAAGTAAACTCTATTTTTCCTCCACCTTTTAAAACACACTTAAGTCTAATCAAATCAACCCAAGGATAGAAATACTTATGAGGAATTCAGATTTCAAAAATGTCAAATGCTCATGAAATCTTTAAACTATTTGATCTGCAAACATAAGCTTTTAGTTATTACTGCATCAAATCCTTTTAGAAATTATCTTGGTTTTTGTTTATTTCAAATGTTCATCTACTTGTGTCACTTTACCTTCTGACAGTGCATCTTAAAATAAATTTTTAAAATATCATCTTTGCTTCTTTTGTCTAAAACATCTTTAGTAAAGCTTCCAGGTTCTGTTCTAAATGACAGATCCAAGGCAGTCAAATCTGGCTTGAATTTCTCCAACAATCTATCCTCTTTTTTTTTGCTCTTTCATTTACTCTCATACTCCATTCACTTTACAATGCTCATGAGGATTCCTAGTTGCACATTCCAGATTTCTCTTTAACTGTGCTGCCTTTCCTCCAACTCAATATCTTAAGACTTGAACTATTTATCTTCTATATCTCAAACTTTCCATTTCCTGGTTAATGCCTACTCATAACTATGATTATGTGTAGCTCCTCCTAGAAGCCCTCTTTGACTTCCTCAGTGTGAGTCAGGTGGCTCCCTCCTCTAAACATCCGTTGGTATTGTGTTGAATCAGTAAAATAACTTTTCACATTTTATTTCATTTGTGTGCTTCTTTTCCCCATAAGCTCTGTCAACTTCCTATTAAAACCAAAATGTATTTATTGAATTAGTATTTATCACAGGACTCAACATAGACTCAATTTTAAAAAACACAAATAAAAACAAACAAAAAAATGACACAAGCTTAAGAGTACTACAAAGAAGGAAAGGACATACCATCTGTTTTTGTTTGCTAAAGCTGCTGGAATGCAATATACCAGAAATGGATTGACTTTTATAAAGGAGATTCATTAAGTTACAAATTTATAGTTCTAAGTCCTTAAAAATGTCCAAACACTCCTGGGATGAGCCGGAACCCAGTGTCATGGATTGAGAAGAACTTCTTGCTCAAAAGGGGGAAGAGAGAAATGAGACAAAATAAAGTTTCAGTGGCTGAGAGATTTCAGAGCTGAGAGGTTATCCTGAAGGTTATTCTTACGCATTATATAGATATCTGTTTTTAGCTTATGGTGCACTGGAGTGGCTAGAGGGATGTACCTGAAACTGTTGACCTGTTTTCCAGTAGCCTTGATTCTTGAAGAAAATTGTATAACTATGTAGGTTTTATAATGTGATCATATAATTGTGAAAACCTTGTGTCTGATGCTTATTTTTTTCCAGGGTTTGGGCAGATGAGTAAAAAATAAGGAAAAAATAAATAAATAAATAATAGGGGGATAAAGGTTAAAAAAAAATTGGGACACATTGAAATATGTGGTCAATGAGAGGGAGGAGTAAGGGACATAGGATGTATGAATTTTTCCTTTTCTCTTTTTATTTCTTTTTCTGGAGTAATGCAAATAGAAATGATCATGTTGATGAATAGATGATTATGTTATGATATTGTAAACCACTGATTGTATACTGTGGATAAATGACATGTATATAAAGATTTCTTAATAAAAATACTTACTTTCAAAATGTCCAAACTAAGGTATCAGAAAAATATACTTTGACTCCAAAGAAAGGCCAATGTCTGTCAAATGGAAATGCACGTGGCTGGAGTCTGCTGGTTCTTGTTCCCAGGTCCATTGCTTCCAGCTTCTGATGCAAGTAGCTTCCTCTCTAAGTGTCTGTGGGCCCTCATTTTGCTGCTCTGGAGCAAAACTCTGGGTTTCATCTCTTAGCGTAGCATGTCCCAGAGCCAGAGATTTCTTCTCTTCAGGCTCTGGCTATTTCTCTGAGTCCTTGATTAGCACCTGGACTTTTTCTGTTTTGATCTCCAAACATCTGTGTCTATGTCAGCTCTCAATTGTTTCCCTCTCCATGAACTCTCTTAAAGACTCCAGTTAACTAAGAACCACCTTGAATGGGTGGAGTCACATCTCCAGCTAATTAAAAAGTCACACTCACAATTGTGGGTCTCACATCTCCATGGAAACAAGAGGTCCCATCCTACAATAAGAACATGGCTGCCCCACAAGATTGGATTAGTATTAAAAAGACATGGCTTTTCTGGAGTACATAACAGTTTAAAACCAGCACACCGTCTACGGAAAAAATTAAAAGGACAACACAAGGAGATAGGGTGGACACTGTAAATCAGGATTCTTGCTTTAAACTTACCATGAGTAGGTTTCTGGTAGGTAGTTCCTTGGTTTTTTCCCAAAGTTTGGCAGCATGTGTGCTCAAAGGGTTATCAGTGTTGGGTTTTCCCAGCAGGCTTTGGATGGAGAGCAGTATGACCCTGATTGTCATACAGGGTAGACCAGCTGCCTTCAGGATGTCCAGGCAGATGTTATCTTGGGTGTCCACATTAGGCTGGTAGTAGGGCATAGGAAACTTCATCTAGCTATTCCATGGATGATCTGCATCATTTGTAAAGGTTGTTTGACACAGGGAAGGCAGAAATTCCTTTCTTGACAGACATCTTAAGGGTCATCAACCCTGGTGTGCTCTCTTCTTTGAGCCCTGGGTGGCAGCAGCTTCTCCTGTGTCTGGCCCCTTTAGGGCAGTGACAGCCCTGGTGGTGGCTAGATCTGGGTTCTGGCAGGCCATCGGGGTAGCAATGGCAAGGGAAATAGGGGCTTGGAGAACATGACCTCTACTGCCCCTGTCCACTTTTGAGTTTCCAACATGTAGCAGATTCTTGGTATATGGGAAACAGTAAAAATATATTTATTGCATAAGTGGACATTCTGTCTTCTATAATAGACTGTGGCCGCTTCAAACATATGATCAAAACCTTACTCATTTAAAAAATATTGGGGGATGGGGGTTAGAATATTAGTGGTACTGATATTAGATTATTAGTTCTCCTCATTTATAGCCAGAGATCATTAATGATCTATGTAAGATCTTATCCAGCTTTGATTAGTTGTTCCCTTTAAAGCTCATTCTTTGCTTTTTTTTTATACCTCCCCATAAATATCTCCTTTAACATACTTAATATATATTTTCATGGGCTTGTTCTTGAAAAATGTATACTTTAAAAAATTGATATGCACGTTTAATTTACTTAAATGGGATAATATATACCTTAAATATATCTTATTGTTTTTCCTTCAACACTTTTTAATGTCCATTCATCTTGTCATGTGTACACTTAATCCACTGTTTCTAACTGCTATTTAGCATATCATGTGTGTGTATGAATGTGTGCATGTGTATCAGCACCTAGCACAGTGCCTGACTAAATATCAGATACTTAATAAGTCTTTGTTGAAAGAATGCATAAAAGTTTCCATATTTACCCCATATCATTATTGATTTATGCCTTTAAATTTCTATTTTAGAAATCTCCCTTATATCTATTACTTTCTTTCCCATCCTCTTAAAACATAGATTAAGCTTCCATGGGTACAAAGGTGGTTTATTAGAGTATACCACTAACTCTTCCCTTTACCAATTGGAAAACTGTACATCACAATGGAGTCTCATTCATTTTGCTTAAACCCCACAGTCATCATTTCTTTCCCCATCCTGAAAACTCCTAGTATACTGTCCTGAGACCAATACCCCTGAGTACCTTTCAAATCCTCCATAATCTGACTTTAGCTTATGTACTCCACCCCATACTTCTCCCACAAAGAGACTCTTCTCCCCAAACTTGAATACCACCTCCCCACCTTTCCGACCTTACTCCCTGCTCATTTTCTTTCCCTGATTTGATTTTTCTTCCTGCCTCTTCTCTATTCATTTAAATCCCTAGCAGTTTTTATGAAACTAGATACTGTAAAATCTCCCCTCTGAAGCTTTCTCTCTTGCAGACTTTTTTCGTTCATTGACCTCCAAGAAATGGGGGAAGTAGCATCGTGATGGAGAAGCAGTAGGCTTTGTAGTGAAAGCACTGCATTTGGAGTCAGACAGACCTTGGCTTAGAATCCCAGTTTGACATTTAATATCTGTGAGTCCTTGGGAAAATTGCCTAACTCCTTTAGTTTCCTTTTCCTTATCTTTAAAATAGGAATTTTAATTATGACCTTCCACAGATTGTTGTGATTGAATGAGACAATTTATGTAAAACATCTGCCACATAATAAGCCTTCAATAAGTGGTAGCTACTATCATTATGAGTCTTGTCGCTATTGCTCATTTGGCATCTAGCATATGCTACCTTGTGTTGCTATTTTACTACTTTATGGGTTTATAGCCATCTTTTCTAATGCTGGCTTTCATGAAAGTACTGTGTGTTACATTTATTTTGTACATCCCACTGTGGTAAGTATAGTGTCTTCATATTTATTAAAAACTTATGAATCTCATCCCATGAAAAATTCATTTCAATTGTCAAGTACATAGAGTTAACTATATACTACCAACGCTTAAGTGTAGTTAAGTAGAAATCTTTCTAGGTTAATTTGGCATGAGAATCCCTGCACAGTTCTAACCTGTTGACTTGATGTCATCATTTCAACCTTAATAAAGATTTAGATCATCTCTTGGGGTGATAAAAGATTCTTGCCCTCCCAACCCCACTGAATCAGAATATTTGGTGATTTACATTAGTCATGAGCACATCAGGTGATTTAGAATCATCCTGTAGCCTGAGAACCCTTGAGAAGCAAGGAAACCATTGTCTTGGATTCACAGAACTAAATGCCCAGCTTTGAGCCTCACCCTTCACCTCTTTGATCCTCAATTTATTCTTCCTAAATATAATTAATCATAGTTCTACCTCATAGGGCTTATAGAAAAAGCTCTTAACTCATTGTCTGATATGTAAGAGTTGTCTAAAAGGCAGTAGCCATTGTTGTCATTATATCCAAGATGTGATGATTGTGCTTTTTAACACTTCCCTTGTTCCCCCAAGGAAGATGACTCTTCCTGTACTGACTGGTTGGATCATTTTTGAAAACCCAATGTGGCCTGCAGACCAGCAGCATGGGTGTTCCCTATGCTGAGAGAGGATGAAATGCAGACTCAATGCAGAGCAAATGATTCAGAATCTGGATTTTGTCCAGAACCTCTAGGTGACTAAGAGGCACACTATAGGTCTATAGATGGACCCCAGTAGGTCTATAGATGGACCCCAGACACAGCCTTTCTGACAACCTGGTTGGAAATAGTTTCCTATATTAAATCAAAAGTAGCATTTCAAATGGCCGTAGCCCAAATACCCCTAAAGAAAGGGATAGAAAGATGAAAGGTGATGGTGGAGTTACACAGAGAAGAAAGGCTTTAACAAATGAGTTGTTAAGTAGAAATGAGTATGATTGCTGAATCATTAAATTGATACCTCTTTTAGTCTCCAGTATCTTAGAGCGGCTAGAAGTAAAAACCTAAAATTGTGGAATTGTAACTGATACCAAACTCTGAAATATGTTCTATAACTAAATGTTGTGCTGTACTTTGAAATTTATTGCTTTTTTGTATACATGTTATTTTTCACAAAAAAGGAAAAAAAATTGATTGTGATGATAAAAAAATATTTAAGCCTTCTAGCCTCCTGTGTTCTGGAGCAGCTAGAAGGAAAAATCTGAAAGGATCCTATAGTAGCCTGTGACAAACTCTGGGATCTTTCCTGTAACTACTTGTTGAAGAGTGGTTTGAAAACTATTGCTTTTTCCTTTCTTTGCTTTGTATATATGTTATATTATACAATGAAAAAGTTTTAGAAAGTGGCATTTCAACCAAGACACTGTATGAATCATAATTAAAAACAACAATCTTTGAGGTTTTACTAGGGATATTTTGACAGGAAAACGTGTAAACATATATGTGCACACACATACACATATATAGTTCAGTTTAAATCCTTTAGCTCTTGATATGGCCTTTAGCAACAGTAACAAAACAAAGTTGAAAGCCTGTGAAAGATGTTGTTCCATGGAGTTAGGGCACAGTTTGAAAATGAAATATTTTGGAACAAAGCTCCACTGAGCACATGAAACATTAGGGAATCTGCACATAGTATTTCTGCATCACCAATTTTCACTTGTAAATAAATCAGAATTGAGGTTGAGCCAGCTGGATTGTTAACATTATTAAATTTGATTGTTTCAATACATTCTATATCATGGCTGCTAGGGGTAGATCTTGCTGACTTTTGCACCTTTCTTCACAAATCTTAAAAGAATGATAGATGGACATTTTCTTTTCAATATGTAAATGAGGAATTCATTTATAACCGAGTGACACTGTTGTAGGTGGACATGTGTGGGAATATGAAAAATAGTATTGAGAGTTTCATTATTAAAAAATATCTTAGCCTCTCATCAGGGTAGATAATTTTTCCAAGTTTAAGTAGAAGCAGTATATCTGCAATAAGAGCTATTAGATGACACATAATTGCTTAAAAATGTTGAGGAAACGCTGAGCTTAAAAATAATTCCCCAAATTGTGTTTATTCACACTAAATAATCATATGCCAGAAGGCAACTTTGAATATGCCTAGTATGTTTTCGTTTTTTGAAAAGAGCATTGTTACTCAGCTCAATAGGAAAACAATTGTACAAAATATTTTACTTGTTCTTTCAAAAATATTTATTGAATGCCTACTATGCAAAAGTATTTAAAGAAGACCTGAAAACAAGCTTCCCCTCTACAAACTTAAATGTTCTTCATGCAAAATAATGCCATTGAGAGCAAAGGGTGATGTTAATAAATGCACAAGGCATCATGCTAGGTCCTTTATGACCATCATCTCTTTAATTGTCATGATATCCCTGTGTGGGTGGAACTAGTACTAGCTCAGTTTTAAGATGAGGCAACTAAGACTTAGGGAGATTTAAGAGAAACAGTAGGCAGTTGATCCAGCTTTTAAAATTTGACAATCTTTTCGAGAACCCAAGTTTTAAACATGGTGGAAGGAGCAAGTGCATCTTAACTGTGTTTAGCATGGTATTTGAGCTGAAGCACTGCTCACCTAAATCATACATAATTTCTTGCAAGAGAAAAGTAATTCTTTCTTACATGGAGAAATTTTCTCTATTCAACCTAGGAACCCTCCATGTACAAAAGAACTCCTTCATGTCAATGTCTTCCAGCCTAAGAGTACCAGTAACACATTGATATTTGAACAAGTGGGTTTATTACTTACTGCAGCAAGGGAGAATGCTGACCATGAGCAACTGTGGGATGTCTAAGAAAAGGGTAGTTAAAAAGATGCTGTTGTAGGATTTGGTCTTCAGCTGGGTGATTTCTGTAAATTTAAGGTAGCAGAGCTTTACTCTGGATTAGATACTCTCAGGAATCAGGGACAATTCTATGTCTGGGTGTCATTAAGTCTTATCTATAGGAAAGCAGATGAGAGCAAGGATAAAGCTGTAAATGGTTAAAAAGCAGCTTTCATTCATATTCACAAGGAGAAAAGGGTATTTGGCATTTTGTAGGTTGCACAATGACCTTGTCTTTGTCTTTGCTTAGACAAAATCATGATGTAGCCTTGGTTTGTCTCACTTTATCTTGATCTTAGATTGACTTTGTCTGATGTGGGTGTTTTGTGAAACTGTTTATGTCCAACAGAAGAATGACATGACCAAGTGTGAGCACCAGTTTAGACTCTAACACATTGAGGTCCAGCTGTAAGTATCAAATCTGATGCCAGGAGCTGGTGCTGCTTTATTCTGTCTCAGAAGTTTATTGAGAAAGGTGAGACTGCCTCTAATCCCTGGAATCTCAGGGCAACAAACTGAAACAGAACATATCAAGTGTCTAATTCTGTGCCTGGGTGAGAATATAGAGTCAATAGATCCTTTTTGTGTGTGTGGTGTGCATAATCTAGTTGTGGTAGAGAGAGGGAGAGGGAGAGAGAGAGAAATGCTAAACTCCAAATGAAGGGACAGGAGAGACCTTGGTTATTTAGTAGAGAGAAAGGGTTTTGAACTATAGTGGGTGTGATTTGAAGTTTGAAACCCTACGTACCTCAGTAAAGCATGTTCTTAAATTTGATATATTCCTGTGGGTATGACCTATTGTGAGTAGGACCTTTTAATGAAATTATTTCAGTTAGAGTGTGGCCAACCTCAATCAAGATGGGTCTTAATCCTAGTACTAGAGTCCTTTACAGGAAAATGAAATTCAGATACAGAGAGAGAAGGCTACAGAAGCAAGAAGCTGAAATCAATGAAATGTGGAAGAGAAGGGAGAGACCAACAGACACCACCATGAGCCTTGCCATGGGACTGAGGAGCCAAGGATCTTTGGTAGCCAATCTTCAAGGAGAAAGCAGTGCCTTGATTTGGACATTTTCCAGGTCTGAAAACCATGAGTGAATAAATTCCAATTGTTCAACCTGACCCATTTCATGGTATTTGCTTGTAGAAGCCTAGAAAATGAAAACAGTGTGTAAGGTATGCTTCCTAGATCAAATTTATTACCTACCAAATTTATCAACAACATTTTTTTCCTTAAGTTTGATTCTTCAAACAGCATAGCTTCCCTTCTTATAATGAAGTACTCCACACTTCTCTGGCACATTCATTCAAGCAGTCAACAAGTTCTGCAAGATTTATCTTCATTATAACACTTAAAGATTTATACAAAAAAATTTCAAACATATATAAATGCATAGGAATAGTGTGACAAATACAAACGTCTCTTTATTCCAGTCCCTCATAGTAACGTCAAAACCTTCAGTACATAAAGATGCCTGCTGTTTCTCCCCCACTTTAAAAGTTTTCTTTGTCAAAAATTATTCAAACTGTTCAATGTCCAAAATAAAGTAAATGATGAAAGGCACAATAGAGAAACATGTACATATAAGTGAGCCTCAATAAGGTTAAGTGCCAATTTCTGATCAGAAATCATGGAGACTAGAAGGCAGTGGGAAGAGACATTCAAAAGCCAAAAGCAAAAAAAAAATGTCAAGCGGGAATTCTATATCTGGCAAAACTATCTCAAAAATGAGGGCGGGATTAAGGCATTCTGAGAAAAACAAAAGCTGAGTGACTTTGTCATGACTAGATGGCTCTATAAGAGACTAAATGGAGCTCTGCAGGTTGAAAGCAAGGGACACTAGTTAATTGACTGACGTGACATGAAGAAATAAAGATCTCCAGTAACAATAACGACATGAGTAAATATAAATACTAGTTGTATTGAATTTTTTATTTGTAATAACACTATTAACTTCCTATGGGATCTAAA
>PVIY010043336.1:0-12065 GCA_004026745.1 Myrmecophaga tridactyla
CCACTGAAACTTTATTTGTTCTCATTTTCTTTTCCTCCTTTTGCTCAAAAAGCCTTTCTCAATCCCATGATGCCAGATCCTGGCTCATCCCAGGAGTCCCATCTGACTTTGCTAGTGAGAGTTACACCCATTTGGAGCCATGTCCCGCATAGAGGGCAGGGTAATGAGTTCACCTGCTGAATTGGCTTAGAGATGGGGGCCACATCTCAGGAACAAAACAGTTCTCCAGGGTAAGCATAATTACAAGCTGGATTAGCTTCTCTTTTGCAGGAAGAAGTTTCTTAGGGGTGAACCCCAAGGTCGAAGTCTCAACCTATTTAATTGGTTGTCTTCACTGCATGTGATCAGGAACTTCCCAGAAGGGGAAGTTTCATATTTCCTCCTTTCTCCCCATTCCCCCAAAAGGACTTTGCAAATACTGTTTGTTCGCTGCCCAGATCACTCAAATGTGTTGGGGCATCACACTAAGCTATACAAACCAACAAGAGCTCCCTCCCTATTCAAGATTTGATGTAAATTATGTGTTCTGATAAATTGACCATACAAGTTAAAGATAATACGCTACACAAAATATAAATCTTGCAACAAATAAGCGTCTTTCCTATTGGTCTCATACAGACATCTCCATATTTTTCTTTATCTTCTTTTTGTTCCAGACATTTACAATATTTCTGACAAATCATAAGCTGATGACTAAGATCATGGGCCAGATTCTCAAACAGAGACTAACAGAGATACTAACAAAGCACTACCTAACTTGGTGATGAACCCATTTTTAAAATACTCAGGCTAAAAGTAAGGAAGAGGATGTCATCCATAGCTACTGTAAACCTTTCCCCAGTGATTAAGTGAAATAGTCAGAAATCTGGAGGATGAAATGGACAGAATTTCAAAAAAAGCAAATTGAATCAAGAATGTCAGGTAAGAAACTTCAGCCGCAGCCTGGCTAATCCTCTCTCTTCCCCCTCACTGGGTTGCATAGAGAGTGTGGAAAGGGCTGAGAAACAACAGCATGGACCCCTCTAAACAGGGACACAGAATACAAATCACTCACACCAATGGGATATACCCTCACTTTTGGAATCCCAGGATTCCTGGGAGGACATTTCAAGACCCAGATCAGTGAGAGACAGAGTCTGAGAAAATATGGAGAGAAGCTGTGTTTCCATCACTGGGTCCAAAATTCGTTCTCCCATCCTTGTGGAAAATGGCAATAGTGAGTCTGATCCTTGCCAGGTGGAAGGCTAAAGACTGGGACAGCTGTGGGAGTTCTCCACCACAAATCAAGAAGGGGACATAGACACACCCTGAGCCAGATTTTGGCCTGCAAAGAGAGGGAGCAGAACCCTTTACATTCAGCCCTACTTGGTGAAATAACCTGTGCTCCCAAGGCAAACATCTTTGAGGACAATTAAGTTATTGACAGTGCCATGTGCTGGGCAGACCAGAAATTACAAGAAAATTAAAGGGCATTTTCAGAGACTATTCAGAAAATATTTCAGGCCAACTGGAGTGGGTCTGGACCCTCTGCATGGGAACCTGCCCCTGTCTGGGCTGAGAAACATAGACAACCCAACTGTTAAAGCAGTGCTCTAAAACAAACTCAGGTCTTGCAGGACCATGAAAAACAGAGCACTGCTGGGAGAAAGAAGATTTAGTTTGCCCACAAACAGAGACCTGGTTGTGGTGCCCAGTGCCTACCCCCATCTCTGAGGCAGGCTGCTGTGGGTTTCTGCTTTTTGGGGGTGGTGACTGAGGAGCAGAACCAATATGACACCTGGCTTGTGAGACAGATGAACGATAGAGAAGTAATTGAAACAACAGGAAAACCCTAAGAAAAAGAGACAAAATGATCCCCAGAATAAATTAAGAAAGAAGTTCAGATGCCTTGATACTAGCAAAAAATCATGTCATTCTAGGAAGCATGAAGATTCCCAAACAAAGAAGAAAACCAATACTTCAAATGAGATACAGGAAATGAAATAACTAATTAAAGATGTTTATACAAATCTTCTAAATTAAATCAACGAGTTTAAGGAAAATGTGCAAAAGAGATAAAGAATATAAAAAAGACACAGAGTGACCATATAGAACTTGAAAGCTTCCAAAAACAAATGGTAGAACTATTGGAATGAAAGACAAAATAGAAAAGATGTAAAGCAAAATAGATTCATACAACAGCATATTTGAAGAGGCAAAAGAAAGGATTAGTTAACTAGAGACAGGAAATCGGAAATCCTACACACAAAAGACCAGATAGAGAAAAGAATGGAAAAAATTTAGCATGGTCTCAGGGAACATCATGAAGTGTACAAGTATGTGTCCTATGGGTATCCCACAGGAGAAAAAAAGATAAAAGGAACAGAAATAATAATGGAAGGGATAATCCCTGGAAATTTCCCAACTCTTAGGAAACACATAGAACTACAGGTTCAAAAAGCACAGCATACCCCAAATAGAATAAATCCAAATAGACCTACAGAAGGCACTAATCAGACTGTCAAATGTCAAAGACAAAGAGAGTTTTGAAAGCACCAAAAGAAAAGTGATCCATCACATACAAGGGAAGCTTGATATGATTAAGTGTGAATCGTTCAGTAGAACCTATGAAGGCGAGAAGGCAGTGGTATGATGCAATAAAGATACTGAAAAAGAAAACCTCCAATTGAATATTCTATATCTGGCAAAAGTGTCCTTCATAAATGAGGGAGAGTTTAAAATATGTACAGGTAAAGAGACATGGAGAGAGTTTGTGAACACAAGAACTGCTCTACAAAAAATATTAAAAGAAACACTACAGGGAGATAGGAAAAGACAAAAGAAAGCAGTTTGGAGAAGAGGGTAGAAATGAGAAATGGCAGAAATGGTAACTGATAGGCTTAAAAGAGAGAAAGCAAAACAAAATATGACAGAAAATCCAAAAGAAAAAATGGTTGAAGAAAGTAATACCTTTACGGTAATGACATAAATGTTGATGGATTAAACTTCACAATCAAAAGATGTAGATTGGAAAAATGGATTTAAAAGCAGGATCCAAATATATGCTATCTCCGAGAGACTCACTTATGACCCAAGGACAAAAATAGGTAGAAAGTAAATTTGGAAAAAGATATTTCATGAAAATAACAACCGGAAAACAATGGAAGGAGCTATATGTGTATCTGACAAATTAGACTTCAAATATGAAACAATTAATAGAGACAAAGAAGGACAGTATGTATTAACAAAAGGGACAATTCACCAGGAAGACATAAGAAATATAAATATATATGCACTGTCATGGTCAGGTTCACGTGTCAACATGGCTGTGAGTTGGTACCTGTTTGTCTGGTTGGGCAAGTACTGGCCTGTCTTTTGCTATGAGGACATTTCATAGAATTAAATCATGATCACATCAGCTACTTCCACATTCATTCCAATTGTAATTAGCCAAGGGGAGGGTCTTCTTTAATGAGTGCTGCTTAATCTAATCACTGGAAGCCTTTTAAGGAGGATTCAGATGAGACGGGCTCTCTTCCTGATTCAGCTGGTAAGCCTGTCCTGTGGAGTTCACCCAGGCCCTCCATCAGAACAATCAGTTTCACAGCCTGCCCTACAAATTTTGGACTCTACATTCCCACGATCACATGAGACACTTTTATAATTTTTATATTTATGCATATTTCCTGTTGATTGTGTTACTCTGGAGAACCTAACTTATACAACTTGGTACCGAGAGTGGGGTTCCTAAGAAGCAGAATCTTTAAAAAGGGGGGTTATGAATGGTTTTCTACTCTGACTGGACTCAAAGGCACTAAGGACTCTGCTTCCCATAATCAGAAGGACATTGCCAATCCATGGAGTGAGTTGGCAAAAGAGGTATTCAAAATGTCACCATTTGATTCTTCAAATGCTTTGCTTTGTTCTGGGGGATAATGTTTTTGACACCTTTATAGAGTTTTGTGGAAATAGTAAGTATAGAGATGTTGGCTGGTTGGTGTTAGACACACTGTATACATTAAAGAGTGAAAGGGATGGGCTTAAGGCTTCAAACGAGAAGCTTACATGGCGTATGACAGATGTAGACGTTTCTATGAGTGCCCTGAGGGAACATCTTTACAACAGAAACTGAACTCTCAATTTTTCAGGGTGTCTGCTGTTAAAGTGAGGGCATTGATTGGAAAGGAGTGGGACCCAGGAATATGGGATGGCGATATATGAATTGATAATGGTGTCATTGGAGAGGTTGAAACCCTAGGTCATGCTGAGTCTTCTCTAGATAACCCTGTAATAGCCTGCCCTGAGGACATAGCCACCCTATCTCCAGTCAGCTCTGAGGAGTTGGCCACCCAACCTCCAGCTGAAGGGATTACCCTAGAGTGATTAATTCTGTTTCACCAGATGAAACTTCAAATGAATGCCCTAAGCAAATGACTTGGAAGAGACTTCTAATTCTTTTCATGACCCACTCCCATCACCCCTCATTTCTTCCAGACCTGTAACTAGACTAAAGTCCCAGCAGGCCCATAAAGGTGAGGTACAAAGTATCACACATGAGGAGGTATATTATACTCCAAAACAACTGTGTAAGTTTTCCATTTATATAGACAGAAATCAGGGGAATATGTGTGGCAAGGGATTTTAAGGGTGTGGGATAAATGGTGGGAGGAATACAAGGCTGGATCAGGTTGAATTTGTTAATATGGGCCCACTAAGCAGAGATTCTGCATTCAATATTATAGCTTAAGGGGTGAGAAAAAGCATTAACAGTTTGTTTGGATGGTTGGCTGAAACATGGATCCAAAGGTGGCCAACATTACCTGAGGTTGAAATGCCAGAACTGCCCTGGTATAATGTAGATGAGGGGATCCAGAGGCTTAGAGAGATTGGAATGTTAGAGTGGATTTATCATGCAAAGCCTGCTCTTACACACCAAGAATGTCCAGAGGATGCGCCATTTACCAGAACTGTGAGAAATAAATTTGACTAGCACCATCATCCCTGAAGAGCTCCGTAGTTGCACTTCTCTGTAGGTCAGCTATTATTGTGGGAACGTCTGTCACTGAACTGGATTCCTTAAACACAATGGGGATGACTGGATCCCGAGTTAGCAGAAGCCAAGTGGCAGCACTTAATTGCTAAAGACAGGTTGCATGTGTCTATTAAAAAAGACAGCAAACTCAAAGCAGGAGCCAAAATAATCTGACTCGCAGAGATTTTGGCATTAGCTCGTAAATCGTGGGTTACCTAGAAATACAATAGATGGGTAGTCTACTAAATTCTAGCTTGAGCTGTATAAACAAAAGAGTTCTAGGTCAAGTGAACAGAAGTCTAACTTGAATTACAAAAACACAGAGTCACGGCCCTTAATCAATTTCCAGACTTGAGACAGTTTACAGTTCCAGAGCCCCTTGAATGAAGGGGAGGTCAGGTCCCTTTAGGGGAGAACCCTGTTATACTGCCACAAATCTATATTATTAACCTTCCTCCATGCCTTCCCCAAGGAGACCAATGGTCTTTTACCTGGGTAAGTGTGCATTAAGGAAAAGGAAATGATCAGATATTTGGGGGATTATTAGACACTGGTTCAGAAGTGACATTAATTCCAGGGGATCCAAAACGTCACTCTGATCCACCAGTCAGAGTGGGGGCTTATGGAGGTCAGGTGATCAATGGAGTTTTCACTCAGGTCCATCAGGGGCCCCAGATACATTCTGTAGTTATTTCCCCAGTTCCAGAATGCATGATTGGGATAGACCCACTGAGCAATTGGCAGAATCCCCACATTGGCTCTCTAAATGATCCAGTGAAGGCTATTATAGTGGGAAAAGCCAAGTGGAAGCTGCTAGAACTGCCCCTACCTAGCAAAATAGTAAATCAGAAGCAAGACCAGATTAATGGATGAATTGCAGAGATTACTGCCACTGTTAAGGACTTGAAGGATGCAGGGGGATGATTCCCACCATCCCCATTCAACACTCCTATTTGGTCTGTGCAGAAAACAAATGGGTCTTGGAGGATGACAGTGGATTATTTTAAGCTCAACCAGGTGGTAACTCCAATTGCTGCTGCTGTTCCAGGTGTGGTATCATTGCTTGAGCTAATCAATACATCCCCTGGTACCTGGTATGCAGCTATTGATCTGGAAAATGCTTTTTTTCTGAAAAGCTATTAGTAAGGACCACCAGAAACAGTTTGCTTTCAGCTGTCAAGGTCAGCAACATACTTTCACTGCCCTACTTCAGGGGTATATCAGCTCTCCAGCCCTATGTCATAATCTTGTCTGCAGGGACCTTGATCATTTCTCCCTCCCACAAGACATCACACTGGTCCATTATATTGATGATATCATGTTGATTGGACCTAATGATCAAGAAGTAACAACTACTCTAGACTTACTGGTAAGGCTTTTGTGTGTCAGAGGATGGGAGATAAATCCAACAAAAATACAGAGGACTTCCACTTCAGTGAAATTTCTAGGTGTCCAGTGGTGTGTGGCATGTTAAGATAGCCCCTCTAAAGTGAAGAATAAATTGCTGCATCTGGCCTCTCCTCCAACCAAAATAGAGGTACAATGCCTAGTTGGTTTCTATGGATTTTGGCGACACATATTCCTCATTTGGGTGTGCTGCTCTGGCCCATTTATCGAGTGACCTGAAAAGCTGCTAATTTTGAGTGGGGACCTGAACAAAAGGAGGCTCTGCGACAGGTCCAGGCTGCTGTACGAGCTGCTCTGCTGCTTGGGCCGTATGATCCAGCAGATCCAATGATGCTGGAAGTGTCAGTGGCAAATAGAGATGCTGTCTGGAGCCTTTGGGAGGCCCCTATAGGAGAATCACAGTGCAGACCCTTAGGATTTTGGAGCACAGCCTTACCATCTGCTGTAGATAACTACTCTACTTTTGAGAAACAGCCTTTGGCTTGCTACTGGGCCTTAGTAGAGACTGAACTTTAACCATGGGCCACCAAGTTACCATGAGACCTGAGTTGCCTAACATGAGCTTGGTGTTGACTGACCCAAGAAGCCAAAAAGTTGGGCATGTGCAGCAGCACTCTATTGTAAAATGGAAATGGTATATACGAGATAGAGTCAGAGCAGGTCCTGAAGGCACAGGTAAGTTATATGAGGAAGTAGCCCAAATGCCTATGGTCTCCACTTCTGCCACATTACCTTCTCTTTCTCAGACCAGAGTTATGGCCTATTGAGGAGTTCCTTACAGTGAATTGACTGAGTAAGAGAAAACTCGGGCCTGATGTATAGATGGTTCAGCACAATATGCAGGTGCCACCCAAAAGTTAACAGCTGCAGGACTACATCCCCTTTCTGGCGTTTCCTTGAAGGACAGGAGTAAGTGGACGTCCTCCCAGTGGGCAGAACTTTGAGCTGTGCACCTGGTTGTTCACTTTGCCTCAGAGGAAACTGGCCAGAGGTGCTTTTGTATACTGACTCATGGGCTGTTGTTAATGGTTTGGCTGGATAGTAAGGGACTTGGAAAGAATATAATTGGAAAATAAGTGACAAAAAGGTCTTGGGAAGAGGTATGTGGATAGACCTTTCTGAGTGGGCTAAAAACTTGGACAAATTTGTGTCCCAGGTGAATGCGTACCAGAGGGTGACTTTAGCAGAGGAAAGCTTTAAGAATCAAGTGGATAAGACGACCCGTTCTGTGGATACCTGTCAGACACTTTTCCCAGCAACACCAGTCATTGCCAAATGGACTCATGAACAAAGTGGTTATGGTGGTAGGGATGGAGGTTATGCATGGGTTCGACAATATGAACTTCCACTCACCAACGCTGACCTGGTTACAGCCACTACTGAGTGCTCTATCTGTCATCAGCAAAGACCCACACTCAGCCCCTGATATGGCACCATTCCCCAAGGTGACCAGCCAGCTACATGGTGGCTGGTTGATTACATTGGACCACTCCCTTCATGGAAGGGGCAGTGATTTGTTCTAACTGGAATAGACATATACTCTGGATACGGGCTTGCTTTCCTTGCATTCAATGCTTCTGCCAAAACTGCCATCTGTTGTGCTTACAGAATGCCCTATCTATCTTCATGGTATTCCACACAGCATTGCTTCTGATCAGGGAACTCATTTCACAGCAAATGAAGTGCAGGAATGGGTACATTCTCTTGGAATTCTCTGGTCTTACCATGTTCCCCATCATCCAGAAACAGCTGGATTGATAGAACAATGGAATGGCCTTTTGGAAACTCAATTGTGGTGCCATCTACGTGACAATACCTTGAAAGCCTGGAGTAATGTTCTCCAGGAAGCTATGCATGCTCTGAATCAGCGTCCACTGTATGATGCTGTTTCTCCCATAGACAGGATCCATGGGTCCAGGAACCAAGAGGTGGAAATGTAAGCGGCACCACTCACTATTATCCCTAGTGATCCACTAGGAAAATTTTTGCTTCCTGTCCTTGTGACCCTGAGCTCTTCTGGTCTACAGGTTTTAGTTCAAAAAGGGGGAGTGCTTCCACCAGGAGAAACAACAAGTTTGCATTGAATTGGAATCTAATTAAGAGTGTCATCTGGTCACTCTGGGCTACTCATGTCCCTGGATCAACAAGCCAAGAAGGGGATTACCTTACTGGCTGGGGTGATTGACCCTGGCTATTAGGGGGAAATAGGACTGCAACTACACAATGGAGGTAAAGAAGAGTTTTCCTGGGATATAGGAGATCCCCTAGGGCTTCTTTTAATACTTCCCTGCCCTGTGATTAAAATCAATCAAAAACTGCAACAATCCAATCCAGGCAGGGCTACCCATGGTACTGAAACTTCAGAAATGAAGGTTTGGGTCACGACACCAGGCAAAGAACCATGGCCAGCTGAAATGCTTGCTGAGGGTAAAGGGAACATGGAATGGGTAGTGGAAACAGGTAGTGATAAATATGAACTATGCCCACATGATCAGTTACAGAAACAAGGACAGTAATGCTGTTTTGTTCATGATATACTATTTAAGTTGTAAGATATCAAGTTTAAGAATGAATATTACCCAGGGACTTGCACCCTGTTCTGGAGAGATTTAATGTGTTTCCAACTATATGCAGGAGAGTTGAGTATTGTTAGGTGAAAAAAAAAGTGTCTTCTATTGTTTTCTGTTTAGAAATTAAGAATGGTTTAAGGTGATGAGTATGGCTGCCAAGTTGATGATGGGTGGACTGTCATGGTCAGGTTAATGTGTCAACTTGGCCAAGTGGTGGTACCTGTTTGTCTGGTTGGGTAAACGCTGGCCTGTCTGTTGCAATGAGGACGTTTCATAGAATTAAACCATGATGATGTAAGATGCATCTACAGCTGATTCCATTTGTAATCAGCCAAGGGGAGTGTCTTTTTAATGAGAAATGCTTAATCTGATCACTGGAAGACTTTTAAGGAGGATTCAGAAGAGACAGGCTCTTCCTGCTTTGGCTGGTGATTCTTGCAAATCGAATCCAACAGCATATTAAAAGAGTTATACACCATGACCATGTAGGATTCATCCCAGGTATGCAAGGATGGGTCAACATAAGAAAATCAATTCATGTAATGCACCACATCAACAATCAAAGCAGAAAAGCCATGATCATCTCAACTGATGCAGAAAAGGCATTTGACAAAATTCAACATCCTTTCCTGTTGAAAACACTTGAAAGGATAGGAAGAGAAGGGAACTTCCTCAACATGATAAAGGGAATATATGAAAAACCCACAGCTCACATCATCCTCAATGGGAAAAAACTGAAAACTTTCCCTCTAAGATCAGGAACAATACAAGGATGTTCACTATCACCATTGTTATTCAACATTGTATTGAAAGTTCTAGCCAGAGTAATTAGACGAGTAAAAGAAAGACAAGGCATCAAAATTGGAAAGGAAGAAGTAAAACTCTCACTGTTTACAGATGATATGATACCATATGTCGAAAACCCTGAAAACTCCACAACAAAACTACTAGAGCTAATAAATGAATACAGCAAAGTGGCAGGTTACAAGATCAACACTCAAAAATCTGTAGTGTTTCTATACACTACTAATGAACAATCTGAGAGGGAAATCATGAAAAAAATTCCATTTGTGATTGCAATGAAAAGAATAAAATATTTAGGAATAAGTTTAACTAAAGAGAAAAGAGACCTATACAGAGAAAACTATAAGAAATTGTTCAAAGAAATCACAGAAGACCTAAATAAATGGAAGGGCATACCGTGTTCATGCATTAGAAGACTAAATATAGTCAAAATGTCAATTCTACCTAAATTGATTAACAAATTCAATGCAATACCAACTAAAATCCCAAAAACTTACTTTTCGGAAATTGAAAAACCAATAACCAAATTTATCTGGAAAGGCAAGGTGCCCCGAATAGCGAAAAGTATCCTAAGAAAAAAAAATGAAGTCAGATGTCTCACACTGAGAGACATAGTAATACGACTTTAAAGTGTATTATGAAGCTACAGTGGTCAAAACAGCATGGTACTGGCATAAAGACAGATATACTGACCAATGGAATCAAATAGAATGTTCAGATATAGGCCCTCTCATCTATGCACAATTGACTTTGATAAGCCAGTCAAGCCAACTCACCTGAGACAGAACAGTCTCTTCAATAAATGGTGCCTAGAGAACTGGGTATCAACATGTAAAAGAATGAAAGAGGCTCCATATCTCACACCCTACACAAAAACTTAACTCAAAATGGATCAAAGACCTAAACATTATAGATCTAAGACCATAAAACTGTTAGAAGAAAATGTAGGGAAATATCTTATAAATCTTATAATAGGAGGTGGTTTCCTAGACCTTACACGTAAAGCACAAACATTGAAGAAAGAAAGAAATGAGAACTCCTGAAAATTAATCAACTTTGTGCATCAAACAACTTTGTCAAGAAAGTAAAAAGACATCCTACACAATGGGAGGCAATATTTGGAAATGATATATCAGATAAAGGTCTAGTATCCAGAATATAGAAGAGATTGTTCAACTCAACAGCAAATAGACAGACAACTCAACTACAAAATGGGCAAAAGACATGAACAGACACTTCTCAGATGAGGAAATACATATGGCCATAAGACACATGAAAAGATGCTCAACGTCTCTGGCTATTAAGGAAATGCAAATCAAAACCACAATGAGATATCATCTCACACCCACCAAAATGGCCATTATCCATAAAACAGAAAATGACAAGTGCTGGAGAGGATGTGGAGTAAGAAGCACACTTAACCACTGGTGGTGGGAACGTCAAATGGTACAACAGCTGTGGAAAGCAGTTGGTTCCTCAGGAAACTAAGTATAGAATTACAATATGACCTGGCAATACCATTGCTTGGAATCTACTCAGGGGACATGAGGGCAAAGACACAAAGGGATATTTGCACACCAGTGTTTATAGCAGCATTATTTACAACTGCCAAGAAATGGAAACAGCCCAAAATCCATCAATAGAAGAGTGACTAAACAAGCTGTGGTATATACATATGCTGGAATATTATGCAGCTGTAAGACAGAATAAAGTTATGAAGCATGTAACAACATGGATGGAACTTGAGGACATTATGCTGATTGAGATTAGCCAGAAACAAAAGGACAAATAATGTATGGTCTCACTGATATGAACTAACAATAATGAATGAACTTGGATAATTTCAGTTAAGAACAGAGGTCATCAAGATATAGAAATAGGGTAGATATTGGTTAATTGGAACTGAAGATATACAGATTGTGCAACTGAACTGATTGTAAAAATTCAGAAATGGATAGCACAATACTACGTAACTGTAATACAATAATGTTAGAACACTGAATGACGGTGAATGTAAGAATGATAAGGAGGGGGCACAAATGAAATCAGAAGGAAAGATATAGGATAAAGACTGAGATGGTATAATCTAGGAATGCCTAAAGTTTATAATGATAGTGACTAAATGTACAAATTTTAAAATGTTTTTAATGAGGAAGAACAAAGGAATGTTGATAATGCAGGGTGTTGAAAATAGATGGTAATTAATATTTCAAAACTTTAACTTACATGTTGGATTAAAGAAAAAATGTTTATTTGGTACAAAATTTATATTT
>PVIY010043337.1:0-20380 GCA_004026745.1 Myrmecophaga tridactyla
TAAAATAAATTTAGTAGATTGAAATGCTTGTGATCAATGAAAGGGAGTGTTAAGGGGTACAGAAAAAAATAGGGGAAAAAGACTAAAATATGTTGGGTAGATGGAAATACTAGTGGTCGATGAGAGGGAGGGGTAAGGGGTATGGTGTGTGTGAGTTCTTTTCTTATTCATTTCTTTTTCTGAATTGATGCAAATGTTCTAAGAAATAATCATGGTGATGAATATGCAACCATGTGATGATATCGTGAGTTACTGATTATATACCAAGAATGGAACGATCCTATGGTAAGAATGTTCATGTTTGCATGGTGTTATGTTTAACAAAAATAAAAAACTTAAAAGAAAAAGAAAGAGAGTTAACTTGCCCATGGCCACAGACCTAGTAAGGGCAGAGCTAGGGTTTGAACGCAGGCAGCAGGAGGACTTAAAAATGCACAATCTACACAGCTGTGCTTGGCAACCCACCTCCTTCTCACAGCGCAAAGTGAGCATTTTGTCCTAACTGTGCCACAAAGGCAGGAGAGCCGGGGGCCCGTGGGCACAGACCATAAGGTCAACTCAGAAAGACCAGAGGGCAGAGTGAAGGCGCAGCATCTCCAACCTGCCGGGCTCCCTCGGGCCGCCCAGGAGGCCAGGCCCGCACCCCTGCCTGCCCCGGCTGCCTCCCATTCACCGCCCCCTGCAAGCCCCTAGCTGCACCCCCACCACAACTTGCTACCACTTCGTGAACATGGTAGCAAGACCCAAGAAAGTCTGTGCCGCCGGCACCCTTTCTGGAACTCGTCACTCAACACAGCTCACACGTCCTATTTCAAATTAGTCTGGGCACACTTCTAAGAAGTGCTTTCTCAACCGTGGCTCCCTCGGAGGCCCGCTGGTCTGGGACAGGGTCTGGCCAGCATCCCTGCCCTCCCTTCTTTTGCATCCTACCTCACATGGTCCCCAGGGGTGAAGGCCTGAGCACGCCCAGCCCCCAGCAGCAGTCCGAGGACCCCCAGGCCACAGGGACCGGCCCCCAGAGCCCAGGAGCCTTTTGCCCAGAGGGAAACCACCGCAGGGGTGAAGTCCATCCCGGGATTTCTCCACATGTGACAACAAACCTCACACATTAAGTACAGTTTCCCATCTCCTCAAACGTCTTTGAACCTAGAACTCCTTCCCCTTCTAGAAAGAAAGAGCCACACGCATGACAGTGCCTCAGTGACAAGGTCACGGGAATGTGTGCTGAGGGCCACCTGTGAAAAGGTTTTCCGGAAGACAAACATCCTGGTGGCCCCGCTGCAGGGACTGCTTACACAGCACAGCGGCCTGGGGAAAAGCCAAGGCCACCTGCCAGCCCACGTGGGAAGTCACCGGAGACTCTCCAGGGGACGGAGCCCCAGCTCAAAGCACGGCCTCAGGTCTAGGACGAGTCAGGTGTGGGCTCCTCTCCCGGAGTTTCTACTCGCAGAGTCTCTTCCTCTGCCATCCACAGGGCCGGGAGGAGCCCCGAATAAGACAGCAGCAGGCTGCCCCCACCCCGAAGGAGGAGACTCAGGAATCAGAGGATGGAAAAGATATTGCCGACCGGTTCTCAACAGCATGGCCCCTTGGACGCACTTTTTTTTCTTTTTTTGGAGCAGGGGCCTGTAAAACGAGTGGTCCCCAAGGAAACGATGGAAAACAGCAATTGTAAGGAAATCTCCACAATGTGCTTCACTGGAACAGACACACTCAGAGGACTTTTTAAGAGGCAAAGTACCTTTCCATGGAAACCGCAACGTACATTTCTAACAAGATAGAAGACAAGTTCAAAATTCTTTTACTCTGAAATGGAGTCCTGAAGCCAGAGGGCTTGTTTGCTCAAAAGGATCCTTTAACAGCTGGCGCCAAAGAGCCGAATCCACTCACTTCTACAAACAAAGAGGCTGAGCGAGCAGAGGCTCGGACGCCCGGCAGGCCGACCTGGAAAGCCCTTGCTTCCTTGCTCCCTGTGCCAGTCCGAAACTATTATGTACCCCAAGAAAAGACATGTTTTAGTCCTGACCCAATCTTATGGGGCCAGACCTAATTAGGGTGGAAGCCTTTGATTAGACAGTTTCCATGGAGTCTGGCCCACTCAGCTGTGAGTGTGACCTTCTGATTAGATGGAAGCGTGACTCCATCCATTTAGGGTGGACCTGACCACTTTACCAGAGTCTTTAAAAGGGGAAACATGCAGGAGAAACCTCAGACGCTTCCAAGTCAGCAGAGCCAACACAAGACCCAGACATATGGAGATGCAGAAAGATAATGCCCCCAGGGAAGCGGCCGGAAGCCAGAAGCCAAAGGACCAGCAGACACCCGCCACGTGCCTTCCCAGCTGACAGAGGTGTCCAGGACCCATCAGGACCCATTAGCTCGTGGGGTGTGGCAGTCAAAACTGGGAGCCCAGAGGTTGGGGTCATCTCAGCTCTGCCATTCACTTGTCAATGTGCTGCTGGGACAGTACTCACCCTGAACCCCGATTTCTTCATCCACGTCCCTTTCTTACCAGGTCAGGTTGGGGTTCTAGGGTGAGACGGTCATAATGCTTTTGCATCCCACTTACACCACAGAGCCATGAGCGCCACACTTCCCCCGATGAGGACTTCCCCAAATACCCCAGCCAGGCCAGTTCTCCCCTTCCTCCAACTCCTGTGGCCCCAACATGTGCACCACCAGGCCCTGCCCCAGCTGCTGGGCTCAGCCTACTTGTCTTCCTTCTGCATCACCCACCCCACCAGGGGCAACGGTAGTAGCAGACACCACGCCAGGGCAGCCACTAGCACCAGGAGTGTTCTACATTTTCTCACTGCAGCCTCCTAACAGTGAGGTAGTCATGTACCCATTACTGAGCTAAGGAAAGTGAGGCTGAGAGGCACTGAGGAACTAGCCCCATTAAGACTCAAGTCCAGGAAGATCACACTCCAAGCCAAAGTTCGTGCCCTCCAACAAGAAGGCAGGAAACTGGGCTCAAACACCGAGGTTCTCCCACGCTCTCGGAGCAAGCACTCAGAAGCACTTCCAGGGCAGCCACCAGGGCAATGGCCACTGCCTACCACAACCACAAGCAACCACAAGATGTTTGCCTCATCAAAGGGAGAGCTACCAGGCTCTTGGCAAGGAAGTTCCAGCCTCACAAAGAGGTCAAGCCTTCTAAATTAATGTACCAGCTTAATGAAGTCCAATAATATACAAACGGGTTTTTTAGAGAGATCCAGATGAGCAGATTGCAACATTCATGGATGGAAAAATTAAAAAGCAGCAAGAAGAACTAGGGAAAGTCTGGAAAGCAGGAATGATGAGGGGGCGCTGGCGCTAGGTAGCAAAATCGTGCTGTAAAACCACAATAACTGAACACAGTGGTGCTGCCACATTAATGATCAGACACCGCAGCAAAGCAGGATTCCAGAAGTAGACCCGAATACCTACTGACATCTCATACAGAATGAAGGTGGTGCGCAGTTTGAAAGTATCATGTACCCCAGAAAAGCCATGTTTTAATCCTGATCCAATCTTGTGGGGGCAGCTGTTTCTTTTAACCCTGATTCAATACTGGAGGGCAGAAACTTTTGATTAGATTATCTCCACAGAGGTGTGGCATGCTCAATTGTGGGTGTGAATTTTTGATTAGATGGAGGTGTGACTCCACCTATTCCAGGTGGGTCTTGATTAGTTTACTAAAGTCCTTTAAAAGCAGGAACATTTTAAAGAAATCTCAGATGCAGATACTTGGAGAACAGTTGCTTCAGAGCTGACAGACACATGATGTTTGGAGATGCCTGGAGTGCCGACAGACAGAGCAGATGCCTAGACACGGGCAGAGCCCAGCAGACATTGCCAGGTGCCTTCCCATGAGATGCTAAGCAACCCAGAACCCAGAGCTGTGTTCCAGAGGAGCTAAGTGAGGGCCCACAAATGCTTAGAGAGGAAATCACAGAAAACAGGCTGAAAGCAACAGAGCCTAGGAGCAAGGACCAACAGATGCCAGCCACGTGCCTTCCCAGCTGACAGAGGTGTTCCAGACAGCATCAGCCTTTCTTGAGTGAAGGTCACAACTTGTTGGTGCCTTAATTAGGACATTTTCACGGCCTTAGAATTGTAACTTGCAACTTATTAAATTTCCTTTTTAAAAGCCATTCTACTTCTGGTATACTGCATTCCAGTAGCATCAACAAGCCAATACCAGCTCATTTCAAATGAATGAGCAAAGGGTAACCCACTCAATATATGGTATTGGTAGCTATCCACACCTCACAATTTACACCAGAGTCAATGAGATAGACCAAAGACTTGAATGTAGAATATAAAAACATAAAAGTACAAGAAGAAAACATGGGAGGGATCCCAAAACCATAAAAAGAAAAAAGATTATAAATGCAAACACAAAATGTTTTTAAAAAACAAATGATAAACTGAGAAAAATATTTCTAACACATATTATAGATCAAGTACTAATCGCCATATATTAAGAGTTCCTACAAATCAATAACAAATACCATCAGTCTTGTTCAAAAATGGGCACTTCATATGTAAAAAAAAAAAAAAAACGCTGCAAATATCTCTTACCCATGAAAAAATGCTCTACCTTACCCTCAGTAAGAGAAGTGCAAATTTAATCTTTACAGCGAGTCTCTTTTTACCCTATCAGGTTTTTTTAGCAAAAATCAAAATGTCTAAAAACACACTGTTGGCAAGGATGTAGCAAAGGAAGCTCTCTCATTAATTGCTTATGGAATTGTAAATTGTTATGACCAATAGAGCAGTCTGGTAATATCCAACAATTTCAAAGACATCGGCTCTGACAAACAATTTCATTTCTAGGAATTTGTTCTACAGATACATTTTCACATGGGTGAAATGAATGACACCTATATGTCCATTACTAAGAGGTTGATTAAATAAATCATGATACATACGTATAAGGAATACTGAACACTCATATAAACAAATGGAGCAGCTTTTTATGTACTGACGAGGAACAATCTCTCAATACACAAGTAGAAAAAGCAAAATGAAGAACACAGTAGACGTGTAAAAAATAGGGAAGATATCCAATGCAAAAAAATAGGATGGACTCTTACCTCACACCATAAACTGAAATGAACTTAAAATGGATCACAGACCTAAATGAAAAAGCTAAAACTTTTGAACACTTAGAAGAAAACATAGAAGGGAAATTTCCTGACCTTGGGTTAAGCAAAGGATTCTCAGATATGACACAAAAAGCAAACACAACAAAAGAAAAACAGAGAGGGCATCATCAAAATTAAAGACTTCTGTGCCTCAAAGGACATCATCAAGAAAATGAAAAGGTCACCCAAAGAATGAGAGAAAATAATTGCAAATCACATAACTAATAAGGGAATTGTATCCAGAATATACAATACAGAATATACATACACAGAAGATGTAAAGAACTCTCACAAGTCAGTAGTAAAAAGAAAAATAACCCAATTTAAAAATAGGCAAAAGATCTGTATAAGCATTGCTCCGTGGAGGATATAAAAATGGCCAATAAGCACATGTCGGGTGCACAGGTGGTTTGGTGATAGAATGCTTGCCCATCATGCGGGAGACCCAGGTTCAACTCCCGACCCCTACACCCCAAAAAACACATCAATAAGCACACGAAAAGATGTTTAACATTGTTAGTCATCAGAGAAATGCAAATCAAAATCGTAATGAGAAACCATTTCACACCCACGAGGATGGCTATTCTAGTTTGCTAGCTGCTGGAATGCAATATACCAGAAACAGAATGGCTTTTAAAAGGGGGGAATTTAATGAGTTGCTAGTTTACAGTTCTAAGGCTGAGAAAATGTCCCAGTTAAAGCAAGTCTATAGAAATGGCCAATCAAAGGCATCCAGGGAAAGATACCTTGGTTCAAGAAGGCCAATGAAGTTCAGGGTTTATCTCTCAAGTGAGAAGGCACATGGCGAACACAGTCAGGGCTTCTCTCGGCTGGAAAGGCCCATGGCAGACACGGCGTCATCTGCTAGCTTTCTCTCCTGGCTTCCGGTTTCATGAAGCTCACCAGGAGGCGTTTTCCTTCTTCATCTCCAAAGGTCTCTGGCTGGTGGACTCTCTGCTTCATGGTGCTGCAGCATTCTCTGCTCTCTCTGAATCTCTCATTCTTCAAAATGTTTCCTCTTTTCTAGGACTCCAATAAACCAATCAAGACCCACCCAAATGGGTGGAGACATGTCTTCACCTAATTCAGTTTAACAACCACTCTTGACTAGATCACATCATCCAGGGAGATGATCTGATTAAGGTTTCAAACATACAGTATTGAATTGGGATTATTCTACCTTTATGAAATGGGATTTTGATTAAAACATGGCTTTTCTAGGGGGAATACATCTTTTTAAACCAGCACAATGGTTAATATCAAATAGCAACAGATGCTGGCGAGAATGTGAAGGAATCAGAACCCTTATACACTGCTGGCAGGAATGTAAAACGTGTGGCCTCATTGGAAAGCAGTCTGGAAGTTTCTCAAGTGATTAACACAGAGCTACCATATGACTCAGGAAATCTACTCCTAGGTACATACCAAAGAGAAATATAAACCTATATCCACAAAAATTTGTAACTGAATGTTCACAGCAGCATTATCCATAACAGCCTAAAAGTTGAGACAACCCAGGGTGCATCTGCTGATAAATAGGTAAATAAAATGTGATTTATCCATACAATGGAATATTACTTGGCGATAAAAGGAATAAAGAACTGATACATGCTACAACATGGATGAGCCTTGAGAATATTATGCTAAGGAAAAGAAGTCACTTCTAAAAGGCCACGTATGATATGATTCCATTTATATGAAATGTCCAGAAAAATCCACAGACACAGAAAGTAGATTAGTGGTTGCTGAGGCTAAAGGTGGAGAAGAAACGGAGGTGATAGTAATAGGTACAGGGTTTCTTTTGGTGGTGAGGAAAATGTTCTAGAATGGATTTGGTGATGGACTTACAACTATTGTTAATATACTAAAAGCCACTGGATTGTACACTTTAAGTGGGTGAACTGTACGATAGGTAAATTATAGTTCAGTAAAGTTGTTATAAAAAATAGGGATGTTAGGGGGAAAAGTGTGACAAATAAGGTATCAGTGGCTGACAGACTTCAAATAGAGTCGAGAGGCTACTCTGGAGATTACTCTTACACAAGCTTCAGCTACTTATCATGGTTTGCCAAACCCCGACCAAAACCATTCCTGCCCACCCTAGGACATTATATAAGATTCTACAAAGGTTCCATGCACTCGGGTAATTCTCCAAAACCTACAACCTCCAGATGGGTCTGGACCAGATAAGCCCTGAAATGCAGAGGGGCCAGCCTCTCCAGAACACCAACCGGTTCCATCCCCTATTCCATATCATTGACAGCTCCTTCCAACATGAAAAAGTTAGAATGGGCATAGCCCAAATGCCCCTAAAGAGTGGGAGAAAGATGAAAGGTGATGGTGGAGTTATACAGAGAAGGTAGGGTTTAACAAAGGAGCATGAGTGCTGAATCATTATGCTGATATTTCTTTTAGTCTCCAGTACCTTAGAACAGCTAGAAATAAAAACCTAAAATTATAGAATTGTAACCCATACCAAACTCTGAAGTCTGTTCTACAACTAATTGTTGCAATGTACTTTGAAATTTATCGCTTTTATGTATATGTTATTTAAAGAGAAGGAGGAGTACAACTGAGAAGATAGGATTTAACAAATGAGTATGACTGCTGAATCATTATATTGATATTTCTGTTGGTCTCCAGTATCTTGGAACAGCTAGAAGAAAAAACAAAAAATCATGGAACTGTAACCAATACCAAACTTTAAAGTCTGTTCTATAACTACTTGGTAAAATGTATTTGGAAATTTACTGCTTTTTTTGTAGAATTGTTATATTTCACAATAAAAAATAGGGATATTATATTTGTGTGTGTGTGTGTGTGTGTGTGTGTGTGTGTGTGTGTGTGTGTGTGTAGATGGAGAAATGAAAGCACATTTGTCTCTATATTCATAAAACCTCTCTGGAAAGAGTCCCGGGACATCAACAGCATTCCAAGAAGGAAACTAGGTAGCTAGCTGAGGGGCAGGAATAAGAAGATGTTTCACTGTATGATCTTTTGTTCCTTGTGAATGTTAAACCATGTGAATAGATGGCCGAAGGGGCGAAGGGAGAGAGGGAGGGAGAAAGGAGCAAAAAAAATAAAAATTTTAAATTAATAAGTTCGTGTCCAGCCTGCCCCCTTTGGCAGGAGACCCTCCTCCACCTAGGGTTGTCCTCCATGCTGGACCCAGAGGAAAAAGCAATAAAGAAAATAAAAACGAAACGCATAAGCGGGGGTGTGAGCTGAGCAGGGCTGCGAGCCCTCCCGTGGCCACGCCACACGGGCTTGCCTTGTCAGAAGCAGAAGCTCCCAATGCTACTGGCAAAGCTCCTTCACAAATATTCCCGACCTGAGCTCTAGACTGCACCTGCTTCCTCGGAACACCAGAAGTAACTGTGCTCACCCAGAAAGCCAAGTAAACTTAAGGAGATAAAAAAAAAAAACCCACAACTCTGGGCCCAGGTTCCAGCCCTGCCAGTGCCCACCCACTGCAGGGACGCAGGCGAGCATGTCACAGGGAGCGCAGGGCAGGCGGCCTGCAGGGTGGACGGTGACCTCAGGATTAGCCCTGGGGCTCGGGATCAAACCTGCCGTGGCTGAGCCAAGCTCTCCTTCCTGTCCCTCCTGCCTGCCACAGGCACAGTCCCCTGTGGTCCACCCAACACCCCATTTTAAAGCAGCTTCAACATGACAAAGACCCGTGCGACATGAATCTCATCTTGCTCTAACCCAGATGGACAATTTCAGACAGAAAATGTTGCGGAAGCCAGGCATTTCTGTCCAGTGCAAGCGGAGCCTTGGAAATGCACGTCTTCCCAACCACCAACCCAGGGCCAGCTCTGCGCCTCCTCCCCCCCCAGTGCTGGGGCTGCCCCCTCCCCACCCACGCCTCCAGCAGCACCCAGCACCGCAGCCAAGCACGAGGACTCAACGCTCCAGGTCAAAACCTCAAGCATCCAGAGCCCTGCAGGTGGGGGAACCAGGAAGCAGGCCTGGTGCGACCTAATCATCAGCACAAACACAAGGACAAACACGGAGGTAGGTTACATTAGGTACCCCAAGGAAAGACGTGTTCTTAATCCATATCCCCATGGGCATGAACTTATGTGTAAACTGATCTCCTGAAGATGTGACGATTGGTGAAGGTATGGTTGACTGCATGGGGGCAGCTCTCCATCATATTACTGGAGGCCTTACAATGAGAAGATACCAGAAGCCAAGACGGAGGTAAGGCCCCAGAAGAGCCAGAAGTCAGTGGAAGCCAGAAGAACAAGGAGGGGATATCTCCATGCGATGGAGGCAGAGGTGCAAGCCAAGCAAGGAACCCCAAGAACTGCAAAAGTCAGCAATAGAGCACTACGTACAGACTCAGGGGAGAAAGTACGGTCTTGCCGATGCCTTAATTTTGAACTTGAGGGCTTCCAAACTGCATGCCAATAAACTCCTGAGGTTACACTAACCACCACTGTATCTGTCCCAGCAGCCAGGCACACAGAGACACAAATGGTGGCCAGCCAAGGAGAACCACACACCTCTACCCAGCTTCCACCCAGTACTCACATGGCGGTACCTTTCCAGGTGTCCCCATCCGTGAAGAGATGCAGGAGATCTAGATTCGTGTATGAAGGCTCCCAATTTTAAACTGTACTCAACACTCAGTTTTGTAAAACACTGTGCAGACCAAAACAAAAACCTGTGTGTGGGCCAGATTCATTTCTTATAGTATTTGCAACCTTGATTTAGTTTCCCTGCCACAGTTTATTTGGTCACGAGTACCAAGCATGAGTGATGTTCAACAATTCAGCTAAAAGTAAGGAGCCCAGAGAGAGCTAATGATAGACACATTCAACTTAGGTCTTGCAACAGCAGTTCAATCACGTTAAGGGCTGATGGTCATTTTTTGTATCACTTAGCTGCATCCCCTCCCATCCCGGACCCCATTCCCTTGGGATTAACACACTGGGGCTGTTACTGTTTGGCCCCCACCCTGCACCCTGCACCCAGCATCCCGTGGTCCAGCGTGCACGGGATTGTACAATGTGGGCCAAATAACCCCAAAGAGCTCAATTTCAAGTCTTGGGGGTTTTCCTCATAACACTTATAGCATGTCACCTGCATCTGCTCCCCACCTTTGTTTCTCTTTCCCTCTCCCAATCCCTGAGGGACAGATCCAATCTCTCTCTTCCAAGACAAAATAAGCACCTCCCAGGTCTGACCTGTTTCAAGAGCCACCTCAAGTATGTCAATAGCAAATGCCCCAAGACCCCTTCTTCAGCTCTTAAGTGTGTCTGCAAAGAGTTGGACCCCCTTCCTTTTAAATAAAGTGCCAACAAGGAAGACAGCCAGCAGGGGCAGCTCCATTGGTACAATGGCAGCAGCAAGGCTGTTTCCTGGGCCCAGGAGACCTCCTCAGCCCCGGGAAACTCCTGCACTGCGCTCTGGGACGTGCATCCTAAGTGGCCAGTTCAGCATCCACCTGTCCCTGCCATGTGGTTAGTCCTTGCCACCCACACCCCTCACACCAGTCCTTGTCACTTCCCTGACCCTCCCCACCTCAAGTCCAGATGTCCCGCTGCATGGCTGGCATTTCCACAAGTAATTTCCCCTGTATTTCATCCCCTTTCCCGCCAAGCCACCTCCCCAGGCCCTTCAGGACGCCCCCGTCTCCAGGCCCTGACACCTTCCTCTTCTCCATCCTTGTCCACCTGGGGCTCCAGCCCTCCCCACTGGTCCTTCCAGCACCTTCCGCACCTCCCCTCAACCATCCTGCACCCCCACTGCAGCAACATTCCAGCTCAGCCACTCATTCAGCTAACACCCACTGAGCATCTAATAGGAACGGCATTTCTAGAGCAGAAGTGGCTGCTTTGGCTACTTGACACCTGTATTCAAATCCTCCACTGGCCCCGTCCAGCCACCACAAAACCCAAACTCCTCCAGCTGGAATTCATGTCTTCCAAACCCCACTGCGACAGGGGCAGGGTGAGGAAGGCAAGATGGGGAGCCAGACTCCCCTTCCCTTCACCAGCTGGGTCACCTTGGGCAAGAAGAAACTGCATTATCCGGTACCCCAAGGTCCTCACTGTAACACAGCAGGAGGGAGGACAAGGGAACACATGAAATGCTTTGTGCATGCCCAGGGACACGGGCTGGGCTTACTAAACATCAGTGGCCATCATAATTAGTATCATGATTTCCAAATGATCATTTCCACAAACCACACACACAGCAAAACCTGCTTCCTCATCCAACCCTGGAATTACCTCTTCCTCCTCCCTGCCAATCCTAACCTTTCTCCTCCCGCAGGCAGTCCTCCCGGACCACTCCATGGCTGTCCTCTTGCAGATCATCAAGTGTCCCTTTTGGTACTTAGCTCCCCTCCTGAGTCAGACTGCTTTCTACGTGCCAAGGATTATTCAAGGGCATTTTACTGTCTCCCGGACTGAACTGGAAGCCTCTGAGGGATTCCCCACGGCTCCTAACCCACTGCCCTCTATGTCACAGCCAGTGCTCATTACACATACTGCCAAGCACGCCAAGTCCACTGAGCTGGGTCTGGTATTGTCTGCTGAGCTCAGTGTTGGGGAGACAAGGCGGAAGCGCAGCCCCCCGCCGTCCTGGAGGCGCAGAAAGGGCCAAGCTGAGCATGAGAACACCCGGGCTCACAGCCCCCTTTTCCTATCTGTTCACCAGGTGGCTTAGCAAACCCCACCTCCTTCTGCCTCCATTTCCTCATCCGCACAACAGGAGGGGGTAGTTCAGGGAGCTCTGAATGCAACGAAACCCACACCCGAAGGTCACAGAGGCACCGTGGGCTGGATCCCCGCGGCCCTCCCTGCCGCCCTCCAGCTGTGCCCTTTGCCACAGCCCCTCGCTGCTCCCCACCAGCCCGCAGGGCGCACTTCCTCCTCCGTACACCTGTGGGAAAATAAACATCAAGTTCACATTCCTGGCAAATCGCCCTCAGATTAAATCTACATTTCTGAAGTGAAACCACCACAACAGGATTCTCAGGTCAAGATCCCCGGACTTCCCTTTGTCAATGGTTAGAACAAAAACATCAGCCACGAAACTAAAGTCGCTGACACAACTCCGCGGGCCTCCTCTGCTTCAATCCAGGAGGGCTTCCCGGCTGTGACCCTCCCTGCAGGACGCCATCCAGGTGCTGGCACCGCCCCCGCCCCCACCCCCCACCTCCACTCCACCCCAAGACATGCCTCATGTCCCAAGGTGGACCTGCGTTTGCATGGACCCCAAACTCAAGTGAGAGAGTCTATGGGGAAAGCCATGTCAGCAGAGAACTCAGGGCTGAATTTAAGCAGAAATTCCCTCTCTTTCCAATTTAGCAGACAGAAACAGGAGCAGGTGCCATTCCTCACCAGCATGTAAGTAAGGGCAGTCAGGAGGCACCCCCTTCACTCCGGGGAGAGGTCCTGGGGTGGGGGTGGGGGGGCCTCAGGGATATTCACATGAGCCAGGGTCCCCAATTTCATTGTAAAGAGGCTCAGAGGCAGATGCACCTGTTCGGCCATATTTGGCTGTATTCTCATTTATGAGCAGAAGCAAGACCGATAGGTTGGGTATAAATTATATTTGTTTTTGGAATCATGTTTTTCAATACAACAGCACTGGGCTATTCAAAGGGGAGCCAGGGGCTTGGTTCACACGCACTCATTCTCAGCCTCCCATTACCCTCAGGAGCGTGCAGTCCACTTAATGATGGGAATCCAGGGCCTGGGGAGGTGCAGGCAGCTGCCCCCGATCGGACAGCAAGCAGATCCACCGCGACATGGGGACAGGGGGTGCTGGCTGTGCGTCGTGGGATGGTCAGCAGCAGCCCTGCCCTCTACCCATGGATGCCAGTAGCAACTACCTCCCCAGCTGTGACAACCAAATGTCTCCAGGCACTGCCAAGCGTTCCCCAGAGGGCAAACCCTCCCCACTTAAGAGTCATCCCAGAGAACTTATGTGCCACAGTTTTGTTTTCTTATGGTTTTGTTTTGTTTTGTTTTTTCAGCCTGGAAGACAATGGAATCAAGGGCACACTCTCTACCCTCTTTAAAAAAAAAAATCTGGATTTTTGCTTTATCAGATGTAACATTCTTCCCCGAGGCACAGAAAATTTAACACTAAAGAGGATGAACATAGTTTCTCCCCCCACCCCCACCCCCCAATTCAAAGCCTTGGTCAAACAATCAAAAATGACCTACTGATGCTGAAGAAGTTGCACATTCTCTCTCAAAGTCTTAAAAAGGGGGGGCTGGACTTTCTAACCACGCTCAGCCCAAACTCCAATTTATTAAAATAACATTGATACACTAATGAGCAATGACATTTTAAAATGTCAGAATATTTACTTTTCCTAAATCCTAAAAATGTTAAGCTTTTGTTTTTTCTTTCAAAGAACTTGCATTCTTATTACACATTTAAACACACATAACTTACGGGAAATTTGGAAAATCCAGGATAAGCAGGAAAGATTAGTTTCTTTTTATTTGGCATGGGCAGGCACCGGGAATCGAACCCACGTCTCCAGCATGGCAGGTGAGAGCGCTGCCTGCTGGGCCACCGTGGCCTGCCCATTAGTTCCGTTTTAAAGACTGGGCTTAATAAATTAGCTAAGCTGCTGGGGTTCCAGCGTCTAAAGGATAGAAAACAAACCCCGGCACAACTGGTGCACCAATTGTGAACACCAAAGCAATGTCGGATCACCTAGACTTTGTCTCCCTCCTTACCCTACTCCCATCCCCAGGAAACACCAAAGAAAACCCTCTTTTCAAATAAGAGGGTTTTTAAAGTAAGAAATGGTCGGCATGCAGCCAACAAGATCCGGGAGAAATGTGGCTCGGGCAGTAGAGCTGGGAGACTTGCCAAAGCGGAGAAAGGATCCCCACGAGATAAAAAATCATGGTCTCAAGGGGGTAGCGTTTCTCACCCCATTCATAAGACAGCAAAGAATAAAGTCGGGTCCCCACCCGCCCAGATCTCAAAGGGTAGAGTCAGACATAGGAGAACGCGTGGGGTAAATGTTCTAACAACAACAGACTCTGGCTGATACGTGGAATTGCTGAATCCATGCAACCTCACCAGATGCGTCCCAACTTCAAACCAAATAATACGTGTGTATGTCATTTATCTATTTAACTGAGCTTGTACTACACACACTGCTTTATAACTTGTCACACTCAACAATACACAGCAAGCATTATATGTCACCATTTTTAATAGCTATATAGTAGTTCATCGCAAGGATTACTGTGATTATCTAGTGCTCAATTGTTGGGTATTTAGGTTATTTCAGCCTTTCCCTTATCAAACAGAACTGCTGCGAACATCATCACACATGCATCTTCGCTTCTTCTTCTAATTACCAAAATTAAAAGCAAAAGACTGTGGGAAGATGGCAGAGTAGGAAGCAACAGATATCAGCCTCACCACCCAAACAACTATTGAACTGGCAGGAACTGTCTAAATAAACTATTTTGAAACCCTAGCGTCTAGTGGAACACTGTGCAGCATTTAGGGAAGAGCTGGAGAAAGAGGCTGGTAAATTGAGGTAAACATTGATGAATTTCAACCTCCATGCGGTGGCTTGCCCTTCCACCCCCCAGCTGTGTGGCAGACAGCAGTGGGGACTGCAGGGTGGGCTCCTGGTGCCATGTGCTGCGGCCAGGGTGGGCTATAAGGACCTCGTACCCAGAATTCAGAGGTGTGTGGTCTGATGGCTGATCATTGCTTTCGATGACCTACTTCAGATCACTGGGTGGCTGGCTCTCAGGACAGACAGGGTTCCCACTCCCCTCAAGTAAAGCAGCAGGGGAGTCTTAAAGAGCCAGTATCTTTTTTTTGGGGGGGGGGGCAAGGAATCTCTTTGTATTCCCCACTTGGGAATAAAAATAGTTTGGTAAAGATACAAATTGATGACTCTAGCTCTTAACAACAACAAAACTAGCAATCCAGAAGAGTGGGAAAGCTAGATTTCCACAATTATAACAACATAATACTCAGCATATCTAGTTCTCAACAAAAAAAAGTATACAAAACACAACAAGAAACAAAAAAGTATGGCCCTTTCAAAGGAAAAAGGAATTGGACAGAAAACACCTCTGAGGAACCTCAGACATTGGATCATCAGTCAACAACTTTGTAAAGCCATTTTAAATATGTTCAAAAAGCTAAACGACTAAGGAAGTTAGGAAAATGTCTGAAAAAAAAGTAAAAAGAAGATATAAAAAGGAACCAAACAAATTTTGGAGCAGCAAAGTACAGTAATTGAAATGAAGACTCATTAGATGGACTCAACGGCAGCTTTGAACAGGAATTGGTGAAGCTGCAGGTGAAACCACTGAACTTTCCCAGCATAAGGAACAGAAAGAAAAAAGGAACGAAGAGGAATGAACAGAGCCTGGGGACTCGACGAAGTAACATCAGGTGTACCGGCATATGCATCACTGGAGTCCCAGAAGGACAAGCGAGGGGGGCAGGAGAAGAAAAAGTATTTGGAGAAATAAGGCGGAAAACATTCCCAATCTGATGAAAGGCATAAATATATACAACCAAGAATATCAGCGAACTCCCAGCAGGACAGGCTCTTGGAGACACACACTGTGCCGGTTTGAATCTGTTGTGTACCCCAGAAAAGCCAAGTTTTTTAGTCCTCATTCAATATTGCTGGGTGGGATCTTTTTTATTGTTTCCACGGAGATGTGACCCACCCAATTGTGAGTGGTAACTTTTGATTAGATGGTTTCCATGGAGATGTGTCTCCACCCATTCAAGGTGGGGTTGCTTACTGGAGCCCTTTAAGAGGGAACTATTTTGGTAATGGCTTTAAAGACACTAGAAATGACAAAGCCCACACAGCCAGAAACTTGGAGATGAAGAAGGAAAATGCCCCCAGAGGAGCTAAATGAAACAAGAAGCTGTAGAGAAAGCTGGCAGATGTCGCTATGTGCCTTCCCAGCTGAGAGAGAAACCCCGAACTTCATCAGCCCTTCTTGAGTGATGGTTACCTCTTTTTGGTGCCTTAATTTGGACATTTTCACGTCCTTAGAACTGTAAACTTGCAACTTAACGACTTCCCTTTTTAAAAGCCATTCCATTTCTGGTATACAGCATTCTGGCAGCTAGCAAACTGGGACACACACCAAGAAACATTATAGTGAAACTGTCAAACTCCAAAAACAAGATAGGATTTCAAAATCAGCAAGACAGAAGTGACTTGCCACATACAAGGGATCCTCAATAGGATTAACAGTGGATTTCTCATCCTAGAAGCCAGAAGACAGGGGATGGCATATTTAACCTCCTTAAAGAAAAACTGTCAACCAAGAATTCTACATCTGGCAAAACTATCTCTCAAATATGAAGAATAAATTAAGACATTTACAGATAAACAAAAGCTGAAAGAGTTCATTACCAGAAAACCTGTCCTGCAAGAAATACTAGAGGGAGCCCTTTGGGCTGAAATAAAAGGATAATAGACAGTAAATTGAAACCATATGAAGAAATAAAGACTATTTGTAAAGGTAACTACATAGGTAGATAGAAACTTCTGCATTGTTGTACTTTTAGTTTGTAACTGCTTTTCATCCCCATATGACGCAGTAGGCAAATGTGTACAACACCAATTTTAATCTATGTGAATGGGCCTGCACTACGCAGAGAGGTAATCTGAGCCAATAACAATATAAAGGGGGAGGGAGAGAGATTTATAGAGTAGAGAATTTGTATATTATTGAAACTAGGTTGGAACTAGTAACACTAGATGGCTATTAGTTTAAGACGCTAATTAATTACAAAGGTAACCACTAAGAAAATAACTAAAAAATAGAGAAAAAGAAAGAAGGGAATCAAGTTGGTACACTGAAAAAGAGCAATTAAATGCAAAAAAAAAAGAGATAGTAATGAAGCGACTGAGGAACAGAAAGCATACGAGACATAAAGAAAACAAACAGTTAAATCGCAGAAGTAAATCCTTCCTCCTCAGTTATTACCTTAAATGTCAATGAATTAAACTTCCCTATTGAAAGGCAGAGATTGGCAGATTGGATGTAATAGTAAGACCCATCTATATGCTGTCCACAAGAGACTCACTTTAGGTACAAAGACATATTGAGTAAAAAGCACAGGGAAAGATATCCCATGCAAAGAGTGATCAAAAGAAAGCTGCAGTGGCTATATTATTGTCAGATGTAACAGGCTTTAAATTAAAAAAAAAAGAGAGAGAAACATAGAAGGGTATTATATATTCATAAGAGGTTCAGTCCAGCTAGAAGATATATTGGTTATAAACACATATGCCCCTCACCACACAGCCTCAAATTATATGAAACAAAAATTGACAGAATTGAAAGGGGAAATAGAGTTCTACAGTAGCAGTGGGAGACTTCAATACACCACTTTCAATAACTGATAGAACATCTAAACAGAAGATCAATAAGAAAATAAAGGACTTGAACACTATTACCCATTTAGACCTAACAGACATATATAGAATACTCCGCCCAACATCAGCAGAAATCACATTCTTCTCAAGTGTACATGGAACATTTTCTAGGATAAAACCGTATGTTAGACCACAAATCAAATCTTAATAAATTTTATAATGTTGAAATAAAAAAAAGCAAAGAATATTTATCATGGTAAAAAGGAAAAGGAATTATTTGGTTAAAGGTTTTTTTTTTTCACTGCAATACATATTCTTTGCTTCTGATTTTAAGTTTTCTTGGATCCACATTTTTTCTGTTATCTGTCAATATTGCTTCTTCGGGGAAAACAACAAATAGGCTAAGACTGCTACTATATTAGCAATAATATTTATTATACTCTTCCTTTCTTATTTACATTGTTAAGAAAATGAAGAGTCACCACCAAAAAAAAAAAAAAAAAGTCCTACCTCACTGGTTTCCAGCATCAGCTGTTCATCTGGTCATGAGGACATCTCAGGAAGTACCAGAATTGTGAAACACTTGTGAGTTCGACATTCGTTTCCTAAAACTATCTCTGTTGGAAGCTAACTTGTGCCCTAGCATCACACTAGGTGTTAGACACGGAGGACAGGGAGCCAGCGTGCCCTCAGGAACGTCCAACCTGGTAAGGCAAACAGTGGAGCGGGCTTCAAGAGCCCAGAGCGTCCCCAGTGGGGAGCTTGTCAAACAAGGCCATCAGCTGACCATGGAGTACAGTGGTGGAAATGGTCAGAGGATCAGAGTGGGGCAAGCTACTGAGGGCCACACCCAAATGGAGCTTCTGGAGGACCCCTGGACATCCAGATGGGCTGCGGCAGCAGGCAGAGGAGAACGGGGCTCGAGAGAAGGACGGGTCTGGTCATCAAAAGCCAGCCTTGCCCACATGCTAAAGGATTTGTACTAGGGGTGGCTGAGTGGGGACAGTATGAGACCAGCATTCCAGCAGAAGAGAGAGGCTGGACCAGAGCAGGGACACGGCCTAGAGGATGTAGCCGACTCGGGAGAGATAAGGTAGGAGGGCAGCTCTGGGGAAGGTGGTGTGGGCAGAGGTGCAATGGTCTCAGGGAGATGTGGATAGAATGGGCAGGACTCGGTGACTTGGGAACTGCACGCCAAGGGAAATGGAAGAGGGAACAGGTAAAGCAGGCATTCCACACACCTGACCACCAAGCTCTCAGAACACGAGGAGTGAGAAAAGCCACAGGAAACACCATCAAGTGACAGAGGTAGGTGCTGGCCTAGCCTCGGCCACAGACTCGTGGAGTGTTCTAGAATCTAGTGGATGACTTCATTCACAGCGATAAAACTGCTCTGCAAAGGAGCATATGGGAACTGTGCACCATAAGGTCCCTCCCACCTGCAAAATTCAATGAGCCTTTGTCTACACCAGAAACCAGGATGGCAGCCGTCCGCATGGAGGCCTTCCCTAATGAGAACGTCTTCCCAGGAAGCGGAGACAGATCGTTTCCATAATCAGCTTCTATCAAGCTCTAGCCTTCTTTCAACAATCCACACCCAAGTAAACAAGGACACGTCCCTACCAGGCCTGGATGTCAGCTCTCCATCTCCAATAGGCGGCTCAAGTCCCTCACATCTGGCAGCATGCTGCTTTCTCTTCTCCCCCACTACCAGATAATAAGGAGCAGACTGGCAAAATAGTTCAAATACCTCCAGAAAAAGTAAACTGCCTTGTGGACTTGGTGGCCTATTTTAAGCTAAATGCTTCAAACCTCCAGGCTCAGAGCTGCTCTAGGCATTAACATTAAAAGCAGGAACTCAGTACGCGTCTGCTGAATGCCAGGCCCATGGTGGGCATGGAGATGCTACAGCGAACTGAACATCCCCGTCCTGCAGGGCTCTGCTGAGTGTGGGAGCTGGGCACACAATGCAACAACCCAGCAAGGGGTGACAAGGGCTGTAGCAAAGGGTATAGGGGGTCAGGGCTGGGAAAGGCCAGCAAAGGAAACAGTTGCCTTTCTCGGGTGTTGGGAAAACCACCCAGAGAAAGAAGCCTGCAGCTGGGTCTCGGTGGCCGCGGGCAGTCATGGCAGGGGGCAGGGCACAGCAAACAGCAGGCGCTGGCCGCGGGGTGGGGAAGCACACTCTGCTCCCCAGGCGGAGCGAGCGCTGAGAGCCGAGACTCCAAAGGGCTGGTTGATGGACCCAGCCAGCCTGTTAGGGACCTGAACACCACACCAAGGAGTCTGGACTGGCTACTGGAAGTCACTGAAATCTGCAAGCAGAAGAGTGAGGAGGGCAGTACGGAGGATGGGCGGAAAGAAGGCAAGTCAAAACCCAGACAACACCAAGGGGACCAGGGCGGTGAGGACTGATGTGGCCTGAGTCAGGCAGGGGGTGGTGGCTCAATGAAGGATCACAGTTCCCTACCTCCATCTTCTCAGGACCAACAGTGGTTGAGCCTACAGACCCACAAGGAAAACCTTGACTCAAAGTCACACAGCAGCCGACAGCAAACCTCAGTGGATGGCTCACAGCCCTCTCTGGTTCCTGTTCCTGAACTGAAAATGTTCCCCCATAGGAAACCCCTGGCCCCAAACCTTCAGCAGCTGATCAAACACCAAACACCTAAAAGAGGAGGGCAAGAGCAGTGATTAGTTGACACATACACCCAAATTCCCCTACTACCAGTGCAGATGAAAAAACAGGGCACATATGGTTCACTTCCTACAAAAGCAGGATTTCCCAGGAACTAAAAGAAAAGTCCTCCTTGCATCCCACCACACTACTCCAAGGACCCAGGTCATTTTTCCTAATTTCCCAGACACAATCCCC
>PVIY010043338.1:0-20376 GCA_004026745.1 Myrmecophaga tridactyla
GGTCTACGACAAGAGGGGGAAGGGTGAATAAAGATTAAGATGACAGGCAAGAGGGAGAGAATACAAAATGTCTTTAAGCTTTAAATTTACACACTACTATGCTCCAAACCCAAGATCTATGCCACATTACATTAATTCAAATGTCCAACACTCATGTAATGTTTAACTTCACTAGCAATACTCAGCGGTATTTAAATTAAAATGAAATATTACATCTTACAAATTGACAACGTTTTATAATCCATGGTGAGAACACAGAAATATGAATCTCTTATTCAATATTCTTTGTTAGGTTTCTAGAATTACAGAAATAGAAATGTTTACATTTGTAGAGACTAGATCGTTGTAAAAGATCAAGGGAAATTGGGAATTGGGGTGGGCAGAAGAGAGGATAACTGGAGCTGTCTGCTTGATTTCTAGTATGTGTAGCCTTTGAGTCTTGAGATTGCCTGAGTCCACATCTGTTTAAAACTTTTTTGGACAAATCTAATGCATCCATGCTCAGGCAAGAAGAGAAGTATGAAATGCATGGTATAAAGTGTGCTTTTAAAGTCAGATGTAAAATGTATGACAAGGTACAAATGCACATGCTAGTACTACTACAGCACAGCTAGTTTCTGCTTCCACAAAACAAAACCCTAAATTAAAAACACAGAATAAAAACAAATAAATATATCTTTCTATGTCTCCCAAATATTATGAAAGTAAATTGCTGCAATCTAATTAAAGAAGGACATTTCAAATTTCAGAACACTGGTGAGAAAATATCTTCACTTTATTATAGTCATTATAAGATGAATGTTAAAAGGAAAACATAGGATATTATGTTAATTAACGCAAAGTAACAGAAATGGAATGACTTTTATAAAGGGAATTTAATAAGTTATAAGTTTACAGTTCTAAACCTATAAAATGTCTAAATTAATGCACCAACAGGAAGTTACTTCCAATCAAGAAAGACCAATGGGTCAGGAACACCTCTGTTAGCTGAAATGACATGTGACTGGAATCTGCTGGTCCCTTGCTCTTGGGCTCCTTACTCTCAGCCTCTGTTTCTGTGGAGATTCCTCACTTTACTTCTCTGGGGCTGGCTTTTGTCTCTTGGCTTCCCTTGGCTCTCTTCAGGTTCTCATTTGCTTAACATCACATGATGATGTCTGTTGGGCTCTGAGCATCTCCAAACATCCATGTCTCTGTTTTCAGCATCTGTGTAAGCTCTGCTCTGAAGCTTTTGTCCACTCTCTGTTGGCTCTGACTCTCTCTAAAGTGTTTACTTTTTTAAAGAACTCCAGTGAACTAATCAAAACCCACCTTCATTGGTTTAGTCACAACTCCATCTAATCAAAAGGTCATACCCACAATTGGATGTGTGACATCTCTGTGAATATAATCTAATGAAAAAGTTTCCAATCTACAATACTGAATCAGGATTAAAAGAAATGGCTGCTCCCACAAGATTGGATGAGGATTAAAACATGGTTTTTCTAGGGCACATAATACTGCCAAACAAGCAAAGATGTTAATAAATGCAACTGACTCATATACATTTGAAAGTAATAACTCATGAAGTAAATAGTTATAATGATTAATGTTGCAGAAATAGACTGCTTAACAGATTTCAACTAAAATATTCCATTGTCAAGGATGTTGTCATTAATTATAACAGTGGTTTACAATGTATTGGTACTCAATTTAAGCATTTGTAAATAATAACATATAATCCAGAACTAAAATCTATCCTAAGTGCAAGAATGAACAATTATAATTCTTTTAAAAGCAGAACTATAAGAGTGGATAGTGAAATATCAAACGGCCATGAATAAGAATTCTCTATTCAAAAATAAACACTGAATCTTACATTGCATGAACAAGAAACATGGTAGATAAATTCTGATAATATTTTTTGTCATTTCAGATTTCACAGACCCAGAGTGTTCTGGATTTACAACATGCTTTTCATGTTTATTATATCATTATTCTCTTTTCAATTGTATATTGTTTTTTTCTCTACTTACTGAAAATATAAGTATCACTTTTCCTCAACTTATCCAGAAGGAATGATTAAGTCTATCCCTTCTGTTGGACTATGTATTTTATCATACATAGCAAATTTCCATTTTATTTAGTTAAAAATATTCTGCTGATGGCCTCTTCTACATCATTATTTCTAAGACTATAGCACATGGGGTTCATCATGGTGAAAAGAAAACATCTAAGCAAAGACTGATGACAGTCTAGATATTATAAAGACAATTTTTGGATGCATCTAGATGATTATCCTGATACACTAGATACCCAAGATTTTGAAGATGTTTTGAAGGATTATTTGATTCATTCACTTGAAAAATATTTATTGGGTCATATTCTGTGCCAGATACTGTGCCAGCCATTGGAGATACAAAAAAGAGCAGGATATAGCTCTGCCTTCAAGGAAATTTCAGCTTTATGGAGAACAAGAGTAAGTCAACAGGCAATTCCATTACAGTGTGATCATGAAGTGAAGTATGTGTAGGTGCTTCAGACTGATGGCTGAAGTTGCCATCAGTAGCCAAATAAATGTTACCACAAATAAATGTGGTGTAAAACACAGTCACCATTTTCCCCTGCTCCACAGACGACTCAGTTGGGCTTCTAAGATACATGAAGAAGAGAGTTCCATAAAATATGATGACGGTGGTCAGGTGAGACCCACATGTGGAAAAGGCTTTCTTTCTTCCTTCTGAAGAGCACATTTTTAGGGTGGCAATAGGGATAAATATGTAGGAGATGATAATAATCAATAAGAAATAAGAGAAGTTGAGACCTGGTAAAGTCCGCAGAGTGTATTCTTTAATAAAGGTCTCTGCACAGGCCATTTGATGAGGGCTAGGTTTGCCCTGTAGAAGTGGTTGGTCTCAATGTTATCACAAAAGCACAAACCATGGGTCCAAAGTGTGGAGATAAGACTAATAAAGATGTTGTATATATAAGGAAAGACATTAGTTGAATACAAACAGCCCTTGACATTCTGCTGCCATAGAGCAGAGGGCTGTCAATTGCCTTGTATCGGTCAAAGGCCATCACAGCAAGGGTAAAGATCTCTACATGGACAAGGGAAATGAAGAAGAAACATTGCACAACTCAACCAGAGTAGGAAACGGTTTTGATCTCAGATAGCAGGTTTTCCAACTTTTTAGGTGTGACATTGGAGGAGAACCACACACCGGCAAAAGATAAATGACTGAGAAGAAGTATACGGGGCTGTTGAGCTGGGTACTGAGCCTAATTAATAGGATTATGACACTGTTCCCAACCAAGGAGATAATGGAGACCAGTAAGAAAACCCTAAAGAAAAGGAGTTGTAATTCAGGATGACCAGTTAATCCCAAAAGAATAAACTCCATCGCATCAGTAAAATTTGGCATTTTCTTAAACCTTATCCAGGTAGAGATGCATTTAATCTAATGAAATAAATAGAAACCATTAAATACACAAAACAAATACAGCCATTTCTCATTTATATTATCTTTTCTTACTGTTGGATTTCAGAAAAAGAATTCTACGAGCAAAAGGAACTGTTGATGCAGAGCTCCTTCAGCTCCCCTCCTTAACATCCTCAGCAGGTCCATGGACCCAGATATGAACCGATTGCCATACTAGCTAGTATTGTATTCTCCAGATGGTGCTGCTGGTGACACCCACCCCTGCCAGCATCTCACCCTGCCTGATACATGCACCTGCACATCAAAGGAGAATACCGCTGCAATCTATCATACCCTAAGTCAACAAGCCCCCATCCGATCAAAGGACAATACACCACCTAGTGAGCACCCTCCCCTACTGGTGTCACTTTCCCTTTGAGATATAACTCCCAGAACAAAGAGTTGGAGCCATTTTTCTAACATCCAAAGACCTTTGTGTCAGTGGCTTCCTTCTGCTTCTTCCTGCTTTCTCTTCCCCAGTAAATCTGTTAAGCTTTGACTCGCAGTCTCATGTGAAATGTTTAATGATTCTGTGCCTAGCATCTGGTGCTGAAACCTGGGATGGAGGACTGACTGAGGTTTCTCTTTCCAGCCCCTTGGAGCTACAGGGGTAGCTTTCTAGCTGACTCCATCCCCCACACCTTCACGGTTGTTCAGGTTTCCATGTAATTAACAGCTTGAATCTACAGGCTCAGACGACCTCAATGCAATGCCAGCTCACATCCACAGTACTCAAACATCTACAAATAATTTAGCCCCAGGTAAGTGATGTTTTCTGCCCAGATCTTCCCCTTGAGAGTTTTGTTTGACTGAGCATGATGTTCAGGGAACCTCATTTGCCCAGGCAGCAGTCAAAGTCACTTGGGGTACACCTTGAGTGAAAGACTACATGCGCTTTCTTGGTTCCTTATAACAAACCAGGGATGTCTGCCTTTTTATCATGAAGGATCATGGATGTGAGTTGTTAGTTTCACTTAATTTTATCCAGGATCTAGGGAGCACTCCAGCCTGCTTCAGGGTGCTGTTCAGGGAACACCACCGTTCATTTAGCAGGGCACCTAAACCCAGCAATCATGGGAAACGATCAACCACTTCATTGGCTCTAAAACTACTCTTCCCCAGAATGTACTCCTTTGAAATGTTTTTACCATATTCAAAATAAACTCAAATTAAAAGAGGAAATAAAACCACAGAAAACTCATTTCATTTTGCAATTCAATTTGGCCACAATAGCCTTTAAAACAGCAAAAATGCTGGCCAGAAAATGGCACTCTTGATTGGCAAATTCTCACTGAACTTAAGTGAAGTGGTAAATGGTCTAAGATCCCCTATGCCCTAGATTTCTGAGCCCTTAGATTTCACCCTTCTCTGTGTCACTTGGTTCCATCAGGTCAAATATTCCTTTTCCACAGAAAGCCTTCTAAGCTTTCTTCCTCCCCGACAGAGGCTATTAACCCCCTCAACAAATCACTTTAATGCCAAGGAGACTTTTTTAAAACATCTCTAAGCATTCTACCCCTCCCCTTACAGAGGTGTCCTTCAGTCACTTCTTCAATCTCGCTAACCATCCCCCATCAAAGCCTAACAATGTATTGGTTAATTGTTAAGCTAACGTGATAAATGCTTTATGTCTGTTTAATTGTTAATTAATGTATTCAGTGTGTTCTATGCAAGATTTATAGCCCTGTCCTAAATATGTCTGTTAACTATTCTCCCCCCAAAAATAAGTAATCCAACAATTAATTAATGTTTAATAAAGTTAAGTAAAACTATTTTAAGGCTAGCCAGTGTGTTACTTGGTTATAGTAGAAAATAATGTCTATTTTAAGCAGTTAATACCTACTTGTTAGCTAGTGTGTTCAGTTTAATTATAAATTGGTATGTTCCTACATTTATATTAATCAAACATTCATAACTGGTTACTAGTTGCAATTTTTTTAAATACAAGTACTACTATTATAGTTAAAGTTAAAGATATTACAGTTAAAACCATTCTGCAAAAAGTAAAAATGGAATGAAATAGCATTCAATCAAAAATTCCCCATGGCCCAGTAAGTCAATAATTTCCTTCTCAAAAAACAAAAATTTGAAAATAGTCATAACAAAAGGGCAATAGTCAAGTAGTGAAATTAAAGGCAGTGTCAAACACAATATTTAAAAAAGACGTAAATGTCACTTATTTACTAATTCATAAACAGTGGTCAATAAATTAACTATTTAAAAAGTGCCTGATTATGTTCCAAATCCAAGCAAAAACTTCTTACTTCCTCCATTATTTTTTAATATCTCTATCTCTTCTCCCTTTCATAAATATTTTATTGGAAAAAAATATGTAGGTTCAAAAGTTTCCTAAATTTATTATCAAATTTATTTCTAATTATGTGCAGTCTAAATAAAAAACACTATAAATAAAATAAACATAAAAAGTAATATCCATAAAAAATTTTATTTGTTATAATCATTGCTAACTAACCCTAAATGGGTACACAAAATAATAAAAAGTTAAGGAAAGTAAATTTTGTTTGTTATATTCATTGTTAATTATAAGCTCGAAATAATCATAAAAAGTTGTAAAAAAGGAATTTATAAATACAAATTCTGTCTGTCATAAAATAATTGTAAAAAGTTGTAAAAAAAAAGGGGGGGTTTATAAAAATGAATTCTGCCCATCACAGTCTGTGCTAACCAAAATTTAATGTCTGTTTATTATATATTTCAAAAAAGGAAAGCTTTTGCAATCAAAGTTACAGACACAAAATATGTTCTTCCATAATCAGAAAATAAACAATATTATCTCTAGTTATTTTTCTTGTAAATCTGAGGTATTTATCATTAAAAAATTTAATGAAAGTGTAAATTAGCTTAACATGAATCCACTACTCTTATCAGAAAAAAAAGAAAAAAGGAGAAAGAATAATAAGCATCACATTGATTAAATAATTTTTGAAATTTTGAAAGTCAACCTAGATAGGAATTGAATCCCTGTCAGCTATTGTCCACATTGACAGCTTGTTTAATGATTTCAAGCATCTCTCTTTAAAATCATCTCCTCCCTTAGGCTTTGCACCATTATATTCTATGATGGCCTGTCATTTGCTTTTCTCTCGGCTTTAAAACTATTGAACTTGAAATCAGGAACTTTGTGCTTATTTACTTTTATATTCCTGTTCATTAACCCAGGGCTATGAGAAAATGAAAGAGAAGTACTTTAATCTAATTTACCCTTTTTTGATTATTGGGGTTAATCATTATAAAAACTAAGTATAGTTTGAAGCAGTCAAAAAGTGATGTCTTATACAACTGTTAAACATCTAATTCTTATTTCAGCCTAATTTATTATGCCTTTGGAGATAGATCATAGGTAGATAAATGCTTGATAGAGAGATAAATAGATAGGCAGAGAAGTAGTAGCTATATATTTATTCATTCCTTTATTCCCTATTTCCTTGCTTTATTCTCCATTTCTTTTAAATTTCCTTAGAATTTTGAGCAAAATGAGAGAAATAAAATCCTGAGTAAAGAGGCTATATGATTCTTTTGTAAGCATTTAAGTCTAAATTTATGAAATTTCTAAAATGTATTAGAAAGCAAGAGAAATATTTTGAAGCATTGGGGAGAAGGTTATTTTTTTTCTTGTTACTGTATCAGACTAAGTTGGTTAGCTATCTGGATTTTGTAAACCTAGCATTTTCTAGTACTCTAAATATTTTGATACAATTTATGAACAGGAATTTTTTCACAAATGTTCTATTTATTTGTTGCCCAAAGGATCACAAAACTGATGGTGCTTCATAAAACTCTCTTGAATTTGTCACAGAAATACAAATTAAAAGAATATCATTATCATCATCACTTCCCAGCTGGCCCCTGGTGATGCTGAGTAGTTGAGATAGAATAAAGATTACATGGATGTCTTTTTTATTGCATTAAGAATTATATTGAATGAAATTTGAGATGTTTCATTAATAGTAAAATGATTAAAATCTCAGCTCTTTCATTTGCTAGATGTGCAACCTTACATTATTGATTTAATATTGCTGTGTTCAGTTTTCTCATGGATAAATGGAATAGTGACTGGGTCCACCTTATGGGACTGTTATGAGGATTAACTAAGAAAATATGCATGGAATATTACAGTAAGCACTGGCTTAAGAGATCTTTAAGCTTTGTGTTCTAGAGCTGATTCCATTATTAAATTTGTTTATCTGGGGCTCAATTTCCTGATGTGTATAAATAGGAGACCGCTTGAATTAAGGGACTTCTACCAAGGCTAAGAATTCTATTAAAAAACCAAAAGTATATTTGCATTACTTCATTGGGCTTTGAGAAAAATTGGTTAATAGTCACTTTTTTTCCCCAAGGCACCTTTAATTTAACTGAACTTTTCTGAGGAACTATTAAAAAAATGGATATCTTCAAAATTTCTGCAAGGAAGCCTTGAGTGCCTCTAATATAATCTGCTTAGGTTGCCTGCCGCTGGCAAAGACAGCTCTGCATCTCAGTCAGAAGGTTCTCAGCTTTTATTGGATGTAGTAAATGTAAATAACTCAGATTATGATTATTTTTTCCTTGGATAATCACAAAGATTTCCCAATATCAAAAGAAAAAAGTTTAATATGACTCTCAAATTTTCTTATAAATTGAAAAATCTCTTATTGCCATGTAACTGAAGAATCTAGGATTGCTGGTCTTCAAAAGATTGTATTGTTTTGATGATGCCTTGCTTTGAGCATTTTCAAGACCTCAGTACTATAAGCTCATGAACTAATAAATTCCCACTGTTTACTGCATTTCATCAGCCTAGCAGACTAAAAGAGCCTGTGCTGGTTTGAAATGATATATGTCCCTGGAAAAGCCATGCTTTAATCTAAATCCAGAGGCAGAATAATCCCTATTCAATACTGTAGGTTTGAAACTGTAATCAGATCATCTCCCAGGAGATGTGATTTAATTAAGAGTAGTTCTTAAGCTGGATTGGATGACAACATGTCTCTACCTATTTGGGTGGATCTTGATAAGTTTCTGGAGTCTAAAAAGAAGGAAACATTTTGAATGAATGAAGGAGATTCAGAGAGAACAGAGCAGAATGACATAGTCACAAGAAGCAGAGTCCACCAGCCAGCGACCTTTGGAGATGAAGAAGGAAAATGTCTCCTGGGGAGCTTTATGAAACAGGAAGCCAGGAGAAGAAGCTAGTAGATGATGCTGTGTTCACCATGTGCCCTTCCAGATGGGAGAGGAAACCTGACCATGTTCACCATGTGCCTTTCCAGATGAGAGAGAAACTCTGACTGTGTTTGCCATGTGCCTTCCACTTGAGAGAGAAACCCTACACTTCATCGGCCTTCTTGAACCAAGGAATCTTTCCCTGAATGCCTTTGGTTGGACATTTCTATAGACTTGTTTTAATTGAGACATTTTCTTCACCTTAAAACTGTAAACTAGCAACTCATTAAATTCCCCTTTTTAAAAGCCATTCCATTTCTGACATATTGCATTCTGGCAGCTAGTAAACTAGAACAGAGCCCGTTACAAATAATTAACTATTTTTTGTACATCTAGATGAGAAAACAATTTCATGTTCTCAGGGTACTCTATCAAATTTCTAAGGAATACTTTTTTATAGATGTATTCAGTAACTAATAAACCTACATATTTGAAGAAAACATTTAATTGCTTATTTTTTCCACTTTAGACAAATGTAGTCAAGAAATTTAAAACAAAAATAATATATATATACAAACATATAATTTAACTGAACTTTTCTGAGGAACTATTAAAAAAATGGATATCTTCAAAATTTCTGCAAGGAAGCCTTGAGTGCTTTCCTCCTCAAAATTAAACACTTTTGTGTATCAAAGAACTTCATATATAATTGGTGTTAGGTTTCTAGCACCTTAAGGGCTAAGTATCAGTTAGCTGAGCCATGTGACCTGAAACTCTGGCTCCAAGAAGAGCTTAAATTTGGTAGCTATGCAATGAAAAATTAGGACAGAAGAGTAGGATGAGCTCAACTGTTGATCCACTACCATCACAATGTGTAGTAGGCTATACATAGGGTGAACAACTGTGACTCCAATTTGTGGAAGATTTTCCTCTTTTTAGCACTGAAAGTTCTTTCTGTATCCTTGAAATCCCCTCAGTTTTAGGCAAAACAAGACAGTGGGTCCTACACACAAGAGTTGGAACCCATTAATTAAGCTGACCAGGACTTCAGACATCTCTAGAATTGCTGCTATTCATGACAGAGCAGAGAACTCTAGAAAATGGCATACAGGTCTGACTTGTTTTTACAGACATTTTCCATGTTAAACACTGATCATTTAGGATATAGAAGGAAGACCAAAGAAAGAGCCCAGTGGTTTCTTAGCAATATAGGAGAATGTATTAGTTTCCTGAGGCCAAGTGTACTTCTTTGTCAATAACTACATTTGTAAACATGCTAGCAAGTTTAATTCAATGACTCTGTGATTTTGTATGAGGTTAGAAAGATGAATGATAGATAAATAGATTAGATAGAAATATAGATAGATAGATAGATAGATAGATAGATAGATAGATAGATAGATAGATAGATAGATAGATAGATAGATATGTAGGTAGATATGTAGGTAGATATATAGATGGAGAGAAAGATTGAAAATGGCAGTTATTCTAAAGAAACCAGAAACAATATTATCTGATTACTGTTTAGTACCTCTTTATAGGATAGAATCTCATTGGTTAGGTATGTCTGCTTATATTTCTGTCACTGATAAATTGTGGTCTTTGTACTGGAGCATCCAGAAAAAAGAATGCACAGTTGATTTCCATTGCCACATTGGAGCCTCTTCAGTCTCACTTCCTAAAAGCCCTCAACAAAACATTCTATGTCAATGGAGAATTACAAGGATGTCTAGAGGATTGAAACTTTCAACTGATTTTATAGGAACATGTAAACTCTCAGCATGAATGAACCTACCTGTACATGAAGAAAAACTGTTCTTGGAAACATCTCTTCAAGTCATCATGAATGGATAATTCAGAAGGATTTATTAGGGCTGGAAATCCCACTAAAGGATTTTCTCACTGGAGCATTTAGACAGGAACATGAAAAAGTAATTAAAAATGCCTCACCTGGGACAGAACATTGTCTTTAATAAATGGTGCCTAGAGAACTGGATATCCACATGCAAAAGAATGAAAGAGGATCCATATCTCACAGCCTATACAAAAATTAACTCAAAACGGATTAAAAGACCTAAACATTAGATCTAAGATCACCAAACTTTCAGGAGAAAATGTAGGGAAATATCATATAAAACTTATAATAGGAGGTGGTTTCCTAGACCTTATACCCAAAGCACAAGCATTGAAGAAAGAAAGAAAGAAATTGGAACTCCTCAAAATTAAACACTTTTGTGTATCAAAGAACTTCATCAAGAAAGTAAAAAGACAACCTACACAATGGGAAACAATATTTGGAAATGATATATCATATAAAGGTCTAGTATCCAGAATATATAAAAAGATTTTTTGACTCAACAACCAAAAAACAGACAACCTAATTACAAAATGGACAAAAGACATGAACAGACACTTCTCAGAAGAGGAAATTTAAATGGCCAAAAGGCACATGAAAAGATGCTCAACTTCCCTGGCTATTAGGGAAATGCAAATCAAAACCACAATGATATATCATCTCACACCCACCAGAATGGCCTTTATCAATAAAACAGAAAAATGACAAGTGCTGGAGAGGATGTGGAGAAAAAGGCACACTTATCCACTGTTGGTGGGAATGTCAAATGGTACAACCACTGTGGAAAGGAGTTTGGCGGTTCCTCAGGAAGCTAAGTATAGAATTGCCATATGACCTGGCAATTGCTAGGTATCTACTCAGAGGACGTGAGGGCAAGGACACAAATGGACACTTGCACACCAATGTTTGTAGCAACAATATTTACAATTGCAAAGAGATGGAAACAGTCAAAATATTGATCAACAGACGAGTGGCTAAACAAGCTGTAGTATATATATACAATGGAATATTATGCAGCTGTAAGACAGAATAAAGTTATGAAGTATGTAATACTTCAACAACATGGATGGACCTTGAGGATATTATGCTGAGTGAGATTAGCCAGAAATAAAAGGACAAATACTGTATGGTCTCACTGATATGAACTGACATTAGTGAATGAACTTGGAGAATTTCACTTGGAAACAGAGAACATCAGGTGATAGAAATAGGGTAGATATTGGGTAATTGGAGTTGAAGGGATATAGATTGTGCAATAGGACTGGTTGTAAAAATTCAGAAATGGACAGCACAATACTACCTAAATGTAATACAATAATGTTAGAACACTGTATGAAGCTGAATGTGAGAATGATAGAGGGAGGAGGGCTCAGGGCACAAATGAAATCAGAAGGAAAGATAGATGATGAAGACTAAGATGGTATAATCTAGGGATGCCTAGAGTGTATAATGATAATGACTAAATATACAAATTAAAAATGTTTTTGCATTAGAAAAAAAGAAACCATTCTGAATACCAGTAAATAAAAGTGATATTAGAAATATGCTAAATTCAATCATCTGTACAAATAAATCATTTGTAAACTTTGTATTGTTAACCCAGAGTTGAAAATCATTGATATATAGATGTTGGTTACAGGCAAAATTTGGCTTGCAGGCCAATTTTAACTGATTCACAAATATTTTTAAAATAAGAAAATTTCATGCACATTTCTGTATTTCCAGCTTCTCTTAAAAATATCAGAAGATCTGGCAAGTCTAGTTCTCCTTTTCTGCATAATAATTGACTCAAGCTAAGTAACTATTCCTTGTGGAAAAGCACATATGCTTCATTTCAGCACATTCCCACCAGTTCATACTGCATTACATGCAGTTCATTTTTGTCACTGTCTGGCCTTGGTAGACATTTACAACTTTTGGCCTGGATCATATTTTCTGGTATAAAACTTTAGAGAGACTTCAAAACTTTGCACCTTTTCTCCAAGGAAGCAAAAACAAAAACATTCAAGACAGATAACCACCCATCACATTTTTAAATATCTCTAAAAAATGAAAATTGCATGTGAAAACATATACATATATTCAAACCATCATATATATTTTTAAATGCCACATATTGCTTCATCTATAATAGAAAATGAAATTCAAAGGCAAATAACTCTCAGCAGAATTTGACATTTTAAAAAATAAGGCCTAAAGAAACTGGTATTTTGCTTTCTTCTCAATATAAATTTCTTTTTTCTGAGTCCTGAAGTCTGTGTTGATTTTAGTTTTGGAGGAGGTCTGTTTTGCTAGGCTCTCAAAATTTCCAAGCTCACAGTTCATTGAAGTAACTCATCACAATATACTCTGATAAAGATTTTATTGTAAAGAACTATACTTGATGGAAACAATTAAAATTATAAAATACCACTTGATTAGAATCACTAGATACAGTTAAATTTACATAAATGGGAAAAGGTCCTCTTTTATAGTGTACACACTCACACGGTTTTAAAATACCAGGTGTTTTACTTCAGTTCTTGGAAAAGGAGCCAGTTCTCCTGAGACGTGAACCAACAGCACATTTGCAAACAAGGGCACCAAGCTGGTGCCCAGGGAAGGGGCCAGCTCCCTGAATTAAAGGGAGACTCAGTGAACTCATTGCTCCTGGTTAATATCTACTTTATCTTATTTTCTAAGGTCTTCTGGCATCAGTGGTCTCTCCCCTAACCCAGTGATTTACTATGGGTTTGAAATTGTTCTACTGATTAGTAAAAAAAATGGAGTTTCTTATATTCACAAAGTTCTTTCTCATGCTAACAAAGGGAAACAAGATGGAGTCTTTTAGCAATAAACCAAGCAGACAATTCTCACTAAAAACACCCCAAATCAAGGTAAAAGATTGTAGAGTCTCTTGTGACATAATTATTTATTGCTGCTAATATTGAATCAGTCACAACATATATTATGAATAATCTTTACTACAGAGCAGGCAAAAAACCTAGCACTTTTCTTTCTATTAGTGATAATTCCTTTTTTAGGGAGAAAGATTTGGTAAAATAAGAGAATAAACATTGGCATAGTTCATGTTCCCACTTCATTTATGAGCTCAAAATGGGCTTCTATTTCTCTGAAAGAATTAATATTGTTATATAAAATCCAGCTAATTTCTATTTTTTGCCGTTCTTAAGTTTTGCTCTGTTTTTTTCTCAACAGTACATAAAAGGAAATTTCTTCATATATGTATTTTATTGGTAGAAGATGATTTTTAATGTCTCTCTTCCTCATGTTTATAGTTTCTACCAATTTAGGACAGAAAAGAAATTAGCATGCTTGAGAATTGAAATAAATAGTCAGTAAACATATTACAGGTGGGTATAATTTTCAGCTCACAATCTCCGTAATGAAAGATGAAAATTTATTTCCTAGTTGAGCACAATCAATATTTTGCAGTGCCATTGTATAAGATGGAAGAAGCTTAACTTTATTACATCCTCTTCCTGATTTCCACAGGATTGCATCACCATCCTAGGAGCTGAATGAACTCCAATCACTGGGATGCATGACACTTCTTATCCTTGGTGCCATCATCTATAAACATTGACGTGCATTTATGTATGTATGTATGTATGTATGTATGTATGTTTGTATTTATTCATTAAGTCCCTGGGATACAGTGGGTGTAAATACAATATCTGCTCTCATTGAGTCATAGCCATATGCTTGTGATATATCTTTGTTCTTATCTGATTCTTAATAACTTTTCCTTATTTGAAAGTCAGACCTTTTATGTTTTGCTTCTTTTATTTATTTCTATTCACCTTTAAGAAACAGAGAACATTTTGCAACTGCCTTGCCCTTCTGGACCAGAGACACCTTAGAGTCTAGACCCTACCTCTCATGATGTGGGATGCTATAATTGTTAGATTGGGAACTTGCTTCTCTCCGTGATTCAGTTAGTAAAAAGAATACAGGTCCTCTTAGAACTTCACTTCTGCAAACCTAATGGAATGTCTGTCACATCCTCTCTCAATTCCCAAGTGTATCCCATGGGAAGAGGGCAAGGGACATAGACTTTCCTATTTCTCAGGTAACCAAAAACTTTGGTTACTTCTAGCTTAAGTTTGTGTCCTCCCTTCCTCCAAATTAGTTTTTTTTCCCTAGATGCTTTAATAAACTAATCTTTCACACTTGTTGATTGCTTGAGCTCCTCTTCCATATGTATGTAATATGTAATTGTATAATATTAATCAGCATTGACTAAATGGAATTATTAATAATGACAATCTAGAAAACAAGACTGGACATCTCTCCGTCAAGAAGTTTTCTTTTCTTTTCTTTCATATGCTGTATGGCAGGGTCACCATTCATTATTTTTCCATGTGAGTATCCCCTTACGGCAGCACAATTTTGTTGAACTTTTTGATTGTTTGCTTGTTTGGGAAGTGCATGGATCAGGTGTTGAACCCAGGTCTCTGGCATGAGAGTCAACAAGTTTTAATAAATGCTCACAAATCCCTGAGAACTATATCTCACTAATACTAAAACATTTTGAAGTATAGTGTCATAGTTCATCATCCAGAGAGTAGTAAATAGATTCATCCTATCAATGTAGTCATCAACTTTAAAATGGGCAGTGTCTTTTAACACTGAAACTCATCAGTGTTTTCATAAATAAAATCAACATTTTGAAAAGTTGTACTGCCACTGGCAGATTTGTTATCAAGCCAAAGTCTTATTTATTGAACTGATAGCTATTTTTTATTAGATAGTATTAATCTAACAAAATAATGGTAATATTATATATGAATTCCCATCTTGTCCTTCCCTTAGTTTTTATGAAATAGGACTAGATGAGAGAGGAAACATCACTGGATCTGGCCAGCACTTGGAATATCAGGCATATTCTCCTCTGCTAGATTTGTCTTCTCTCATTATACAATAATTCATTCTGTGATCTCAAATATATATTTTTCTACATTCAATTTTTAAGGATCTATGTAATGTATTTCTCAGGTCAGCTAAGTAACTTGACTTCAATTCTTTCTTGATTCCTGGATTTGAATTGATTGACATAAGATGGATAGAAATGTATAAAGAATCCTGTAAGAACGATGCCTATAAAGATCAAAGGACCTCTCCTCTGTTGCAGATTATAATTTTGCACTTGTGTTTATTGCTAGATTAGTTTAAGGAATTATAAACTGATAAAGACTAAGTAAGAAAATTATAGTGTGCCTATGCTTTGTTGATTTAGCAATAGCAATTATGACCATGATCTAATAACCTCAAAGATTCAGGCATGTTGTAATGCTATTGAGACCATATTAGAATCTCAGGTACTAAGGTGGTAAAGAAAAGAGTGGAAAGTCAGAATAGTTATAAGTCACTTACTTCACATATGAGTGAACTTCACTGCCCATGTCTTCATCTAAATACAGTTGTGCATAATAACTAAATACAAGAGTTTAAAAATAACTTTAATGAAGCACTGCTAAAAGTTATTCTATGTGTTAAAAAGATCCTTGAACAGAAAAGAAAGAAAATTTTAGGTAAAGTTATTTCTTCTGTGTAATCTTGATTTCTAGCATAGCCCTTAGACTAAGTCCACAAAATAATAGGTGAGGAAGACAGTTTTGATAATGCAAGAAGGCTACTTGACTTTAATACTGGGCTTCTGAAAAATATTTAATTTATTTGAAAACTATTTTATAAAATAATTTACTCAATAATACTTATGGAACCCTTAGCAAGTATCCCAAATCCTCCCATCTGTGAATAAAAGACTTTAAATTTCAATTGTTGGTATTCATTGGAAGTGGTTTAACAATACATTACTTAGAGGAAGATGGGGTAAGACTGAAGAATGTTTAAAAAGAAAAAGCACTGGTCATTTCAACTGTACATGGTATATAGTATACAGCAAGAGTTTTAGCTTATACAAGGTTAGGTCATCATTATAAATAGAGAAATAATACAAACCCTTCATTCACAAAGAAATGGTTAACTTAAGTCTAGTCCCATAGGAAAGATTTCTGGGTTTAACTCTACTTATCATTTTATAAAAGCCTTCAGATCAGATATTCTCTAAGATATTTCTAATTTTAAAATTATTCAATTCTAGCAAGCAATTGAAAATACCAAAAGATGGAGAAAGATTTACACAGAAAGGTTAATTAAAATCATTTTTACTGGTTGAGTAGAACTTGTCAATAGATCTTGAAATAAAATCAAACGGTTAGGTGACAAGTTATTGGCAAAGTAGAAACACTGAAGTGAGAATAGATTAGCTTGAACCTCTGTGTGTGTGTGTGTGTGTGTGTGTGTATGCTTGTGTGAAGTTACCTTCCTATGATCTCTGTTAGCCCAAGAAAGCTACTTTGACCACATTTTTCCTATCTTATTTTGGACATTTGTTCACCAGTGCTGTAGAAGGTGCAGATAGCTAGTTCCTTGACCCTCATTTCTTATTCTGGTCCACAGGGTCCTTGAATAAATATTGCCAAGCCTCTTTGGCAGGTAGGTGTGGGGATGTGATTAAGTTATGAACAATGAGATATAAGTACACATGTTGTATGGAAGATTTAGAGCATGTGAAGTTTATGTACACATGCAAGCTAACTGTCTAACAGCCAATATGAATCATCAAAGGACTTGGAGAATATAAGCTATATTCAATATAAAACAAGATGGTGGGAGTCTAGAGATCTAATCTCTTATTAACTCTGGTTTACAAGTCAGAAAATGCCTACCTCCATTATGTACCACAAACTTAAAATATGATATAACTGAATAATATTATATTATACACTTTTATGATAGCTTCAAACTTTTATTTTCCCAATGTTTTTTTCCCTATCACTTTTCTCAATGCCTCTTTCACATCCTTGTTCCTGAGCCCGTAGATCATGGGGTTCACTGTGGTATAAAATACAGCTACCATTTTGCCCTGCTCTACTGACTCTTCTGTTGGACATCTCAGATACATGCAGAAGAGGGTCTCATAGAAAATTGTGACCACCGTCAGGTGGGAGTCACAGGTGGAAAAACTTTTTTTCTCCCCTCTGCTGAACGACTTCTGAGGATGGCAACCAGGATGAACATGTAGGATGTGAGAATGATCAGGAGCGACTAGATGTTGCTATAGCCATCCACTATGTACATGGACAACTCTATGCTATAGGTGTCAGAGCATGCCAGTTTGATAAGAGGAGGATCAGCACAGTAGAAATGGTTGATCTCATTAACACCACAGAAGGAGAGGTTGTAGGTCCTCAGAGTTTCCGTCACACTGAGGAGGAAGCCATAGACATAAGGAACAATGACAAAGTGGATGCAGATGCTCTTGGACATCTTACTGTTGTAGAGCAGGGGGTTACAGATGGCCATGTAGCGGTCATAGGCCATGACAGCCAACATGCAGTGCTCAGTGAGGACCACGGCAATGACAATATAGCACTGCACCAAACACCCTGCAAATGACATGGTCTTCTCCTCATATAGGAAATTTTCTAGCATTTTGGGAGTGACATTTGTGGAGAAACACAGATCCAGAAGGGACAAACTTGAGAGAAAAAAGTACATGGGGTTGTGAAGTTGAGAATCAATTTTGATTAAAAAAATCATGCCCAGGTTTCCTGTTGGCCACTGTTATGACCCTAAGGTATGTTAAAGTAAAAACAAGAGAGAGACTGGGATCAAGGGGTCTGAAGTTTTAGCAGTAAAGACAACAGGCAACTTTATTCTTAACTAGTTCCTGCTTATATACTGCAGGGTTTACATGACTAAAAGCATGCATACATTTCATGATAAAACAGAGTGCCTACTTTTCAGTATATTACTCCCTACATACAAGAGATAGCTAACAAGACCTTAGGGTTTAAGAAGAATCAAACATTCTCTCCCTCCCAGGCTGTCCTTCAGTTAGGCAGATAACAGTCTCCACAGTTTACTGTTGACGCCATTTTGAAGCCAGTCACTCCCAATAAATTCTGCAGATTTTCTATTAACCCTTGGCTCCTACAGTTTCCCACCACAGTGACAATGTAAACTATAAGGAATAGCACAAAGAATGTAACTTGCCACTCTGGATGGCTTGTTAGACCCAAGAGAATAAATTCTGTCACCTCAGTGTAGTTTCTTCTGGACATTTCCTTGCCTTATGTGTGAGGCATGGTTTTATTACCTAGGAAAAGATAAGAATTTTGTTTTTAAATCATTGAAAGCTTGGTTAAAAATTGTAATTTGTAAATAATATCTAAAGTGTTTTAGTTATGTCTCATTAGCATTTCTGCAATTATATATGGGTAGATATGTGATGAAGAAAGTCTAAAATTTTTTTCCAGAAATGATTTTCTTTCAGGCTTTATTTTGTGATAACACTTGGAAAAATTGTAAAGCATCACCATATTTTGAAAAAGTAGAAAAAAAACTAAAAAACGCATGTAAAAGAAGAAATTATAATAGAAATTTAGAAAGGTGTGTTCTTCCTCTATGCACAATATCATATGTACACATAGACATGTAGAAGGTTAGATAGGGTGTTAAGGAAGGCCTAGATAAATTTCCTCATTTCCCCAAAGTGGGAAGTGATTTATCTCAGGGTGAGTACGTAACCAACAACAAACCCTCATCTCACATTTCTCAGTTCAGTGACCTGTTGTCTTACCAGGTATCTCAACAAGTCCATCTCATTGTTTGGAACCCAACAAGAAGCTTTACTTCTGTATTTTCTGTTGTGATTGGAGGTGGTGGTGTGTGCAGTTTGTTTTACAGCTTGATTGTTTGGGTACTCGGGTTAACTAATCATTTTGGTTGATAATTGAAAGTTGATCGCATGTACCATTCTCTTCCATTTCCACACCCCAATTTAGTCAATTTGTAGAAAGTCTTGAGTGGGTAAATTTATGGTCCTTCTTCAATACCTAGCATATGGATAAACTATTTATAGTTATTTTTGATGTCTAAGCTTATGTTTAAGTTGGTCTTTTTATTTCCAATTTCACCTTACCTTAATACATGCCTGCTGCCCGACCTATTTTTTAAATTCCCACCTAGAAGAACATCTTCCTTGGTATTCTTGAGTAATGCAATCCCTTTAAATCCACAAGCTTTCTATTTCCTCATGATGTCAATTCTAGTTAGTCATTAGGGTAAACTGAGTTAACTTACTCACCCTAGATGATGCAAAAATCATTTTCAGGTTCTCAATCCATACTTCTTCCCTATTAATATACACAGAACACTCAATGGTCTGCTCTGCTTTGATACCTTTTCCAAAAATGTTGTGTGCACTATATTTGTGTGTGCATGTATTTATGTATCAATAAAGATGTATTTAGATATGCAGATGAAATATAATCTAATAAAAAACTAAGTATTACTTTAACAAGAACATTCATTCATTCAACAAATGTTCATTGAACACTGCCCTAAAAATTGAATAGCATGAAATAAAAATATTGCAAAAAAAGTAACTATCAAAATTTTAAAAAATATCTAAATATATACTTCAGGATGAAGGAATATAAAATCAAATACATGGCCTGAGATGAAAGAAGGAAAAGTATACAAATTAAGTTGTAATTTTATTTATAAATCCAAATGAACATCTGACTAAATAATAGTTATGACAATGATGATGATAGTGATGAGTATGATGTAAAAACTGTGTTTAAAAAATATGGAGCTGACATATTCCAAAGTAAAATAGTAATTACAGAATTAAATCATCAGAGTTAAAGTCTTCTAAATTTCAAATATTTTTCATCAAGTGTATTAAGATATTAGTTTTATATATTTTAAGTTAAATATGCATGGTAAAATTCTAAGAGAAACAAACTGAAGAATAGTAGCAGCATAAAACAAATAATCAGTAGAGACACTATTAAACAAAAGTCAATCTTCATGACA
>PVIY010043339.1:0-20381 GCA_004026745.1 Myrmecophaga tridactyla
ACTATTTATTTTGTCTCATTTCTCTCTTCCCCCTTTCAGTCGAGAAGATTTTCTCGATCCCTTGATGCAGAGTCCGAGCTCATTCTAGGATTTCTATTCCACGTTGCCAGGGAGTATTATACCCCTGGGAGTCATGTCCCACATAGAGAGAGGGAGGGCAGTGAGTTTGCTTGCTATGTTGCCTGAGAGGCCACATCTGTCAGAGGCCATTCTTGATATTCCTTGACATAAGACCAAGAGCTTTCGGTTTCCTTTTTGGGCCTTCTTTGGGCCTGTTTGTTTATTCTGCGTGTTGTGTAGAAGGTCTAGGGTGTGTACTGCATTTTTTTTTTTCAGTTCCTGTCCTTAGAATTCTAAAGGCAATTTGCCTGAAGTGATTGTAAATCCATCTCTTTCATGTTTTCTGAGGCACCAAGGAGCCTGAAGCACAGGAGATGACATATAAAAATAGTTTACATTGTGTCCTTTTGATTTAAAGGGAACCATAAACAGTAAACCAGCTTCTCATTTTGTTATACTAAGATGTCTTGGACCTTTATGTAAGAGAAGTAAAGCAAAATCATCCTCAATCTCAACGAAAAAAAAGAAGAAAAAAAAAGAAGTAAATAGACTGAGGTGGCTTAAGGGCAATAGAGGGATGATATTGAAAATGAAATTAAAACACAGACAACAGATTTCAAAAGTAAGTTCTAATTCCACATGTTCCAGTAGAAGAGTTTCTTTCCTTAATAATAGCCATAATATTGTGCTATATTGTGTATGAGTTGTTACTTTTCAAATGCTTTATCTTGTTTAATCTGCCAGCAACCCCACAATTAAATACCATTACACCATTGTGCAAATGAGGTGAAAGAGCTTAGGACGGTGGAGAAATTTGTCAATGTCTCCATAGGATTCGCAAATCCAAAGTATTATCCACCACTCACATTGATTTTAATTTTATATTTTAGGCCTCAAACTGGAAAGGGCTAGGAAAAGGTGAGATGAGGATGGGTTTAGAAGTAAAGCCACTTATTGGCCCATCTCCTGGGAAGCAATGGTTGTGGGCAGACTTTGGAACAAGGCTTGTCTTCAATGAAGATAGGTGGGAAGGACGTGGCTGAGGATGTGAGGAATGATGGGAAAGAGAAGTCATGGCTACAGAGCTCCAGGTAAAGCTTCATAAGAGACTTCAGCTAAAATATTCATGTTCAGGTAAAAATCAAAATGAAAAGACTTGCCCCTTTTCCAAGCTTATGGTTACATAAGCTATATATCTAAGGGCTAAAAACAGAAAAGGAAGATAAGATTCCTGGTGCTGAAGTATTTCTCCTGTAAAAGAGATCATTTTGCATAATTTCTTTATCCCAGGATGGAACTTGATGCAGAAGACAATAAAATGAGAGAAACAGAGAGAGAAGTAACCCATAGCTCTGCAGAGCCTGGCTGGCTACTTACAAACATTTTCACATAAATAATCTTGGTAACTATTCAATAACCTATGAAGGTTAGAGAGGGTGACGTGACCTCTGTTTGTGCATTAGGAAACTGAAGCTGAGGGGAGGTAAGCCAAGATCAGGCTCTGTCTAAAGTCAGGTTCAGTTGGTAGAAGAGGCGGGATTTAAAATCCTGGTCTTGTGAGGATATAGCATAAACTTTCTGTGACTTTAGTATTATTGAGTTGGTCAGATTAATAAAAATAAAAATAATAACCCAGCTAAACACAACCCTCAATTGGCTCATAAGAACTCTTAATTATCTTGTGGTTTTGGAGTGTTCGCAGCTAGCACACCCGGGAAGCTGAAAGAAGAGGGTAGAACCTGAACAAAGGAAGTTCTCCTTCCTCCATGCTTAAAGAAGAGTCACTACGGTTTGTTTGATTGTTGACTTCTTAATGATGATAGTTTCTTTTGGACAGAATGACCCAGAAATTCTGATCTAGTAATATCCAGGCTGAAGTATTTAATTGCCAATTGAATTCTGAATATTACGATTTCCTAGTCCAAGACAAGAGAATATGAAATAAATAGGGACAAGGAAGACGTTAAAATGTTATCGGCTTTCTTTCAACAACTTCTTACACATGTTCATACAGTCTAGAAAATAATGGGAGAAACCATGCAATTAACATTATTGCTATTATTTTTAACATAAAGCACGTAATGATGGCACAAAATTATGATAGAGAACAATAATAATTGTATTTTAGAGTTAATTTTTTTAAACAAATTCTTAGGTAGTATAGAAAGATAATGGACTTTGGAGGCATATGAATCTAAGTTTAATCCCATACCTTTCATTTAGCATTTTTTATTTAGTCATTTAAATTTATTCAACTAATCCACAAATATTAACCAAATCTTTGCTTTGCGGTAGACATGGGCTTGGCTCTGGAGATACAATCACTAAAAGAAAACGCCCCGCTCTCATGGAGCTTTTAGTCCAGCTGGGAAAAAGTCTGCCAGGTGATTTAACCTCTATGAGCCTCAATTTATCATATTTAAAATGACTTACAAATGCCTTCCAGATATTGGTTGCTGTGAAAAATGTAAAGTATTCATGTAGTTATAGTGAATGCTCAATAAATGATAGTTAAGTGCTTTCATAGGTAGAATTCAATGAATTAGTTTACCATCTGGTAGTTGAGTCTTCTTTTAGGATTCCCCACCACGCCCATCTGATGACCATTTGTATTTTAAAAAGCGATCCAGACATATTGCATCAGTGGGGCAGGACAGGTTCATTGTCTCACTTCTACTTCAAATTTCCTGTTTCTAAACATAAATACAAAGACCAACCAGTGTAAAGAAAACCTGAGAGGAGGATGTAGGCCTTCCATGTGGGGGAGAAGTGCAGGTGACATCTGTCCTTGCAATTAGATCCCTGGGAGTCTCATTGCAGTCCCTTAAGAGGTTCTCATACACTTCCCAAGATCTGAGCTAATCCCAATGAAAGATTTTCTTTCACTCGAATGAGAATCTACTCACATCTAATCTACTTCAAGTATTGCATGCCTATTTCAAGGAAAGGATACGCTTGCAGAGACCTTTTCTAGTATATCCAGCCTGCGCCAATTGAGTCATGAAATGGAGCTATCTGAGAACCAGAGAGCATGCCACAGGCAATGTGACCTCTGCCTTGCACAGTTGCATAGCCTTACACATCCCTCAAACCTATGCAGGTACATGCTGGCAGCTCTTGCCTCTTGCTGTGGGAAGGAGTACATTCACCTCTGCTCAAATAGATAAAAACTCAGAAGGTCATACATGCTTACTATAACTATTACAGTGATACATTTGGTCTTTTCTATAATTTGACCGCAAATTTACTTTTTCCCCCTTAAATTCTGATAATAGGTATTCAACTTTGCGGCACTCTAGGGAGTCGGAAGAAAAACAATCTAAGATCAGAGTTGGTGAAAGTCGGAAGCCCTTTTCCCCACCTTGTAATATATAATGAAACATTGTTATAATACCAGTTCTAATAGATCTGAAATCTTAATTAATTACTCTTAATAGGCTAAGCAAATTGAATCTCAATTTTGGTGTACATGATACCTTAAAAGATAAAATTTGACTGACTATAAATGAATGTGTTTAGAAATGTATAATATTACATCGTGCAAGCTCATATGACCTCTGTAATGATTAGTTTTACATCGTTGCAGTCTTGAGAAACAGAAGCCAAAGAACTAGATAACAATAGCACCTTCACCAAAGAGTCTAGAATCAATACAAGTTTTTGGAAATAAGGTAGTGATCTCAAATACAGGAAAACTATAATTATCGAGAAAAAAGTGCATCCAACTCAATGTCTTATTAAGACAACTGGAACTGCTCTATGTAGATATGCAAAAAGAAAATATGGACAAACAAATCTCAGTTTTCACAGTTGTCACATCATTGCAACATGTCAGCAAGATGTTTACCTCTGTCAGCAAGCCCAGAGCACACATTTCCGTATTCAAGCATTTTCCAAGTTTCATCCTGGGAGGCTCCTTTTTAACTTCAGTTTGCTATAGTGAGTGAATTGTTTTGACTTTTAGTGCTAAGGTTTTGTGGTCTCCTGTTATTGCAAATGATATTTGAACCTCAAAGTGAGTGTGTGTGTATCTGCACATTTATATGTGGCAGGAGGGAAGGAGGCAAGGAGGCATAATTCTTGGCCCATACTAGGTGTTTCATACAAGTTTGTTAAATGGAGCAGGAAGGAGTAAACAGAGAAATGAAGATTTCTAGCACAAAGGTCATTCTGGCTGTAAGAACTTGTACCCTTTTGTAAGTGCTTCCCAGAATACTAAATTCCAAGAGTGTTTCCCAAACATCCTTTGTTAAAAATCCCCCTTTTACATTTTTCTACATAAGTTTGTTCCTACACAGTGTTTATCTTTCTTTGTAGTATCTCCAGGCTCGCTTCCCATATCTTCCCATCACAAATTGTTGCCTGCTATGCCAGGTCTTCTCACACTGTCCCTACTCCTTCCTGATCTCTGAAATTTTTCTACAGCTTTCACACCCAGCTTCCACCACCCTATCAGCATCATCTTCTGGCTGTGTGTTTTACACGATTAAAAAGCTGCAGAACATCAGGGATCCTGAACCCCACTGAGGAAAAGACGATTCGTATGTTTATGCAAACAACAGGAACACAGGACTCTGCTCTCCAGTTTCCCTGGCATCCTAGGAGCCGAATCATTAATTTCTGTAACTGCACAGCATGGAGTGCTGCGTATGAAAAAGTGGACTGAACTTCAAAACAAAACAGGGCTGCCATCTTATTCAAGTACTTACCCAGAAAGTCTGAGATGGAACATCTTTGGCTGAGTAAGCACCTGAGTAAAAGTTGTACCCTTGTTTATGTAACTTTTTCAACAGATTGCATTAATTTACATATCATACCTTCTCAGTGAAACATATGTGGCAGTAACATATTGCCAGTCTTGAAGTTACTTTTATGTGTACGCACGACAGCTGGTTTTGAAGGTCAACAGTGTATACAGGAGTATATAATCAGGTAAAATAAATGCTTCACCCTTCACCTGGTAGAGTTAACTGGCAATTTCAAATTCCAGGTCTTAATAGATTCCATTATTGATTCTCCAGTATCATTTGTCAGGCTGAATTTTCTGGATGGCTGGAGTGTGAGCTTTTGAAGGCCATGTCCACGTGAGAGGCTTAATGGGAGACAAGGTTACTGCCTCGGCTATTTCCACTGCTGCTCTGGGGCCAGGGAGTTAACCTACTTCTTTGTTATTTGCTTGTTGGTTTAATAGCCCGAAGGAAGATTAGGAAATTGACAATCATCTATTGCACTACATATACTACCTCTTTTCTTTCCTGACCCACAAAACTACCTGTTTTTCATACTAACAAAAATAACATTACAACTGACAGCGTAAGTTACCATATATACCGCTAAGAAGAAATTAAGTGTAAGTTAATAAGATTGATTAACTTGTTAAAAATCTGTTAACAAAGGTACACTATTTTTCAGGTTTTTTCTTCTAAGACATTAATGGACAAAGCATGAGAGGATTCTAAGATTGAGCCAATCACATCTCAAACATGTGAGGGGAAAAATATCCAATTGTCTAGTGTCCAAATAGAAAAAGAGATCCAAAGTCAATCTCTATTTCCTTAATTATGCTATTTTTAGCTGTTTGGTGCTAAAGTTGTTTGAAGAAAAACACGCGTAGGTATAATAAAAAAGAATATAGAAATGAATTTAAAAAGAATACCGTAACATTATCAAGTACATATTACTTCTAAACATTTATTTAGATTGTTCAAATTTCAAGGAGTCAATGTTTAAAGCATTTAAACAATGTGATCCTTCAGGTTGCAATATGGTATTACCTATAAAATAGCACTGGGGTTCCTCATTTAGTGAAATTCCAACACAGGAAAAAAATCAGTTAAATTAGGCTGCAATTCTTTTTAGATTGCAAAATAATTACTGGTGTTTAGAACCAGACACAACAAGATTAAGCAAGATTTTAAGAACACAGCCAACTAATGAAATTAGACCTACCAACAATTTATTTTGTCTCGGACCTCAAAGAGATACTAGGCTTCATGTGCCTGGAACTCTGATTTTTATTTGCCATATTGTTCAGAAGCAGGAGGCAAAGTATACAGATTTATAGCATTCCTTTTTTTAAAAAAAATTTTGTTATTTTATTTATTAAACATACCAACATACAAACACAAACATTCTTACCATAGGATCATTCCATTCTACATATACAATCAGTAATTCACAATATTATCATATAGTTATATATTCATCATCATAGCATTCCTTTTCTGATGGAATATGATTACCTAAATGCTTTCTGGTTTAACACATGAGTGGTCAATGATGAATATCAACAAATTAAGGGCTTCATGAAGTTAACTAAAAAAAAGAAACATGGGTGGCTGCTGTGGCTCAGCAGGCAGAGCTCCGACCTATCGTGCTGGAGGTCTGGAATTCGATCCCTGGTGCCTCCTGCCCATATGCAAATTTAAAAAAAAAAAAGAAACATTGTATAAACTCTGATAGTATACACCAATCAAAAACAAAATCTAAGACACAATCACTCATCCTAGAGGGACCTACCTGGAAATTTTAAATTCCAGGCACTGAGAAATACCTGGAATTGATTCTCTTATACCACTTAATAGGCTAATCTTTCTGAATGGCTCAATAATTCCCCTAACAATACTTTATCCCTTAAAACTAAAATGATTCTGTATAATTTTTCTCTCTTCCTACCTGGCTTATTATAGTAATTTTCCATTACACTATTCACTACCAATCATTCTTTTCATTCAAAAGGCTTCTGGTACCTCTGGTACTTAAAAATCTTCCAGTTTATCAAGAAGAAATAATGCAAGGCAGAATAATATAATTTGTTATTCACCTGAAAACATTTGGAAAATGAATCAGAAATTACTTTAAAGTACATTGGGGTTTGTTTATAAGAGAAGAGCAAACATCTCAGTAGCCTGGAATGTTGAAATATCTCAAAAGGCAAGGGTCAGAACAATGCTTGTTTTCTTTTCAGATAAAAGAGATAGCTTTTTGAGGCTTCCTTCTCTGTTTTGAGATAGCTCTGAACTTTGTTTTCTTAGCTATAATTGTTGCTAAGACCACACTGATCTTTTTAGCGCTTAGAACATTAGTTGAGCGGTAACATCCTTGGATTTAGTTCTATTCCTATCTCTTTGCATCAACTTTTACATTCTTTCCATTAGTCTACTGGAGTAACTTGCAATTGAAGTAAATACAGATGTGATAGTCAATATCCCCAAGGACTGGCAGCCAATATTTTCCTTAAAAGGAAGCATTCTGGTATTTTGAATCATAACACTCGCAACTAAGTACTTGTTATATACAAGGATCTTAAAATTCAGGGTAATGTTTACTTCTGGAGTGAGGCAAGGGGAAGGAGGAGAACAGGATCCAAAAAGAGATGCAAATTTAGCTTAACTTAATATGTTTTTCAAAGAAAATGCTTACTCCTCACTCCTGATGTCTTCTTTCCATGTGGAGACACAGCTTTATGAGCTGTCATCCTCCTAGTCTATTTCTATATGCACCCTCCCTCTTCACTTTCTCTTAGAATGAGCCAGCTTGCATAAAGAAAACACTTTGTTCTGTTCCTCCAGTGTCAGGCCATGAGCTGGTGCCCAGGAAGCGAGGGTGTAAGGCTGCCTAGTTCTGGTACTGGGAATATCCTTTATTAGCTGATGTAAGTTATGCTCTCTAATATCAGTTTAATAAAGCATTTTGCTCCTTTTTCTGATTCTTTGTCATTTCTCAATCAGTTCTGTCCTCCAGTGAAGAAGAGATATGCCAATTATTGGGCTTCCTCAAAAATTCTGACTGTTTTATTTCTTATGAAAAACAAATTATGGGGAAATATTTAGATTTCACAAAGCCAGTGAGTGGGGACACCTGTGTTTGCTATATTATTCCTCATAATTTTCTTATTTGCGTGAAGTGTCTCAGAATTTTAAAATGCTATAATGATCATATTTTTGAAGATGTGTTGACACTACAAGACTTCACCAATTCCTGTTTAATTTCATGAAAATTTCCCCTAATTTTATAACTGCATTAACAATGAAGTTAGAGGAAGCACAATGCCATTCTTGTTTCTTACAGCTGCAAGAGGGCACAAAATACAAGAACTTGAATAGATGCTCTTTATTATCTTTACCCAAATCCTATTCTCTACGATCTCATGACTTTCAATGACATTGAGAGCAAGGGATACAAAAGAAGATATAGGGTGGTACAAAGGTGGTTCAGTGGCAAGAATTCTTGCCTGCCAAGCTGGAGACCCAAGTTCCATTCCCAGAGCCTGCCCATGTTGCGCGCCCCCCCCCCCCACAAAAGAAGATATAAAGAAACATGATTATGAACAGGGGGAGATATGGATAACTCAGAGACAGGCAAAATGAAGAATCAGCCTGGTAAGAATGTAGCCAAGGGTGGTTTGCCATGGGAGCTGCCATCTCACACTCAAACTCTGGGTGCATTTGACTGAAGTTCAACTTGCAAGGGCAAAATAAATCTAAAGATTTTGGAAATAAAATTGGTACCATGATTAGCCAAGGTTCATTGGGAGTAAACAAAAAATGCTGACTTGAAAAGATACTGACTGCTATAATTCTTATTAGTCCCTTTCCTTAATTTCATCAATATTTGTCCACTGTCTGGTTTATTTCAAAGACAAGGACTGTGCTATTTAGTATGCATGGGCTATTGCCTCATCAGAAAAGTGCAGACAAACCTGGACCATGGCACTGAGAGTTACACTAAGAAAGAGATACATATGCTGCTACAGGAACTCATAATTCTTTACCCTGGGAGAAGTGTAACATAAGAAATATGGAAGTAAATCAACTAACATTTATTTACTTTCCACTGGTCATCTTTATTTCATACACACCAAGCACTCAGAGGAGATGCAAAAGAAACTGGTATCACTGTCCAGCATGGACCGGAGAATAGGTGGACCGGAGAATACAAAGATGGATGGAAGAGGAAAAGAAGAAATGCCAAGAAGAACTACAAGCATTAGCAAGGTTAAACCGGATATAGAAGATCATGGCAATTGTAATAGGCAGTAAATGAAGGTGCGTATTTGACAATTTGCCTCAAGTATGTACACCTTAGAAAACTTTCTGAAATGAATCCTTTATCACCATTCCATGTATTCTTGCACTCTTGGTTCTTATTGTTTGGATCTTTAAAGTGGCAAAAACTGGCACAGCCAGACCAATAACAACAAAAAAATCCCACTCTGTGACATCAATGGAATCTAATTCCACATTTTCTCAGAAGGATATCTTGTATTAAAATACACTCATACATGGCTGTCTGTGAATTCATGAACTTGTCTTCTTTTCTGTTGCCATAGTGAATATTTTAAAACATATCTCTGATGATATCACTGTCCTATTCTTGGAAGTCTGTCTGGAGCCCAATAAATGTTATCCCTCTCCCTAAAATAACATTTGAGTCCCATTAAAATGAGGCCTCATTCCACCTTTCCAATTTCATTACTACTCCTTGGCTAAGAATGTCAAGTTTTGGCCAATCTTTAATATTTGAAATTCCCTGTACCATCCTGTGTTCTCATCTGAACTTCTGCTAAAATTGTTCCCTCTTCCAGAAATTCCTTTCTTTACTTCTTATCCTGGTAAACTCCCATCCATCTTTTAAAACTTACCTTGAGGTCACCCTCCCCAATTTCCCCCATAGTTAATTAGTCTTCCTCTGAGTTCCAACAGAACCTTTACATTTTTTACCCCATAGGACGTATATTATATTACTTAGTCACCAGTTTACATGTTCTATTCCTCTGTTGTACTGTAAACTACTTAAAAGTTAGTAATTCATGGTCCCCACTTCACTGCCTAATACAGTTTCTGGATAAGACAAAGATGTCTTGCTGACTCCTAATATCCATTTCTGCTTTTTCTTTAGTTATAAAATCTTTATTCAAGGGAGCAGTACAGATGGCCAAAAGCAACTTGCATTTACATATAACTATGTAACTAAACACTGGCCAGTGAAAAGATCGTGGAACATCCATGAAGCTCCTTTAACAGAACTGCCTCACCTGAGAGATTTGCCCTTTTTTTGCCCATCCACTTTCCCTTCCCTTAATTAGAAATTTCTACATAATATCTAGGGCTCCAACAACCACGTCGGACTATGAAGTGAACTTGAGGTTGGAAGTCAGGTGCTACCGCAATCCTGAACTTCATTCCGATGGACCTTTTTTATGTTTTATGTTATTCTATATTGTTCACATTACTTCGTAAGTCACCGTTGTTGGTTCCAGGCAACCCAATCTTAACAGATGTCTGGGCACAGTCATAAGTGGTTAATAAACCTTGCTGAATGAGTAAATGTATACTGAGATTAATATTATTTTAAACAATTCTTATTTTGAATAATTATTGAATTATCTCGTGTCAGCCTGCATTTCCATAATACCTTGCCCAACCATTGTTTTTCTTTTTTCTTTTTTTTTTTTAGTAAAATTCAACTAAACTGTAAACTCATACACCTCCTTTTTTATCAGCCAAAGCACAGCTTTAAAATAGATTTTGATTTAGAAATACATTTCTTTGAAAAACTTCAACTTACTTAAAAAATTATTACTCCTATATAGACTCCTGCAACAAAATAACCTTGCTCTAAACTATAACTTTATGGTCACATAAAAAATCCCAATAGTTACAACTATGACCCATGAAAAGTAATATTAGTTGACACTGAATGAGCTGTCAGAAAACTCTTAACTGTAGCGAAGAGCAGGGTAGTAAAATCAGATGGAATAATTTAGAAGAAAAGTAAAATGTCTTGGGTATGCATGTTCTCTGAGAGAGCTTTCCTCAGAAAATATGTTGCCATATGTTTTATGGAGCCTATAATACATCATATAATGGTACAAGAAGGTTTTATGAAGACCTGTAGAGTTATAGACAGAATGCATCTTATAAAAATGTATGGATAATTAAGTGACATTAGACTAGGAGCACTTTTTTACAAAGCAATAGTCAGGATCCCGAGGTTTCTATATAGGAGCTTATCCTAGTAAAAGTTCATTTTATCTTCTTTTCAAAGAGGCCTCTCCCTCTACTGATACGACACCAACATAAGAGAACAATTTCAAAGTTTTTTGACAGCTTACCAAAACTGAACAAGTTAAAAAACTAAACTAAACTCTTTTGAGAAATGGCATCTGGAAAAAATATATATACATAAGGGTCTTGTCAATAACTAGAATATCTGTCAATATTTAAGTCTACTGTCAGGTTCCCCAAGATAATGTTGAATCTCTTTTCTGTCTTAGTGCATGTAATGTTTAATTAAATATTGTAACTCCTGTAATAGAAATCCATTTCACTGATCCTAGGTGTAATATGATTGTGTTTATTATGATTTCCTAATATTGACAGAACTCCACTGGACTGATCCTAGGTGTAATAAATGATTGCATTAATTGTGACTTCCTAATATTTGACAGCATTAGTGAAAATGCATCACATCTTATAAGGACAGTCTTCCTATTGTTTAAATGGACCTGTGTACTTAATCTGAAACCAGTAGTTGACTCCTACCTTACACCAACTGAGGGGTTCAGAAGGTGCTGCCATGATTTTAAGTGCTCCTGCCACTGCGGCCACAGATTATTGGTCCAGGAATGAGCATCAGCTCTAAAGTGAGCCATCTGGTTTCTCATCCTTCTGGCAATAGCTGATTAATTCTAGGGCGACCAATCAGAATTCTCTCAACTCCCTGATACCTTGGCGCAGTCTCCTACCCTGATGGAGAAGGCGAGGGAACAGGAGGCTCAGGCATTGATGTGGTTTTGTTCCCAGCCAGGAAGCAGGTTTACAGTGTAAGAGAGTGAAACTGAGGTGAGAGGCAGAGGGAGTCCTAAAATACCAAAGGGAACTGAGAGAATATATAGTCTAATAAGTGGTCCCCTGTCAGTTTTATTTCTCCCATGTGGCTGGAGAAAGGATGGGGACAAAACAAATGGGGTGGCTTAGAAAAATAGATGGCTATGATGATTTGACTTAATGTTTCCTTCTCAGTTTTTTTCTTCTTCAAAAAATCTATTCAAAAGCTAAAAAGGAAAGAGAGTGAGAAAGAAAGAGATTGGGCCTGTTCTGACCATAGATGGCAGGTATAAAAATAAATTTATATACATGACTACATTATGAATATATATTATTTACTCATCAAACATTAATAAAAGTCTACTCTGTGCAAGGAAATGTGTAAAAGCTATGAGGGATTGAACAGTGAAGAAAAGAAGCTCCCTCAAGGAACTTGTAGTCACTTGTCAGACATAGGGTATAATCAAATAACTAACATAAAAGGCTAAAAATTAAACAAACAAACAATGACCTGTAATTGTGATGACAATTATATAAATCCTATCAATCCTAGTTTTTGTGGGTATTTTTCCTAATCATTGAAGAGGTCTGTACTATCCGAAAGAGAATTGGGAAGATATATCTTGGAACTTGGCTTCAGTGATTCTTTATGTACTGTGAAAAAGAATGACCTTTTTTTTTTTTAATTAGGCATGTGATTAAATGTGTAAAAATCTGACTGAGAGGACTCTAAATCTAAAGATGGAAATTTCTTTTATAATTTTATGTCTGTATTAAAAGCACTGTCAGTCGGTAAAAATAAAGCAGGATGGAAACATGACGCAGAACTCTTCCTGACTTTGATTGCTAGGTTAGATTGAAAGTTGAAGTCTTCCATTCTGCAACATAAGAATAATTTGTTGAAATACAAGTGAAAGGGCAGAATGGTGATGATGTCACCACAGAATAATTGCTGCTTTGTGTCTCGCTGGTCTTATCAAGAGGGCAGAGAAGAATTAGGCACCGACTTGTGCAACTAAAAATTGATTTCCTTGCCTGGAGTTTAGAGCTAGCGACTAAAGTGAGTGATCTTGTCGTAGGTCAGTTATTTCATAGTTAAATTATGTGGCATATTTTCCTTTATATGCTGAGAGCAATACTATTCCATTTTAGGATAAAGATCAATAGCACAATTTTTTGTCAACACTTGCTAAAATATATATATATATATTTACTGTTTAAGAGATTTGTGAGCATTTTTTAAAATGATCTTCCTTAATTTTTAACCTTTGGCCAGCATGTAATCACCTTCTGGATGAATTCTACTCAACTTAAAATGACTGTCTGATTATTATTATGTTTTAAAAATATGCCTGCCCAGTAAAGTAGGGGAAAGTTTTTTGCTGTTGTTCTGTTGTTGTTGTTTTTTAACATATATTCCCTGGTAAAGTAATCAGGACTTATCCAAAACCTTCATACAATTCTGCATATGAAAACTTGCTAAACTTATCTTTGAAAACATGTTTTATAGTGGGGGGCAATTTGAGAATTTAGTGAATCAAAGCTTTGTCATCCATTTCTTACAGATAGAGTCGTCCAAGGAGAGGGGAAAAAAGGATTCCAGAATAGCACTAGTGTACAGAAATTGGCCTTCTAAGCTTTCAGCCTTCTGAATAAGACCAGTGTCTGAAACTTCAAATTTGTGTTCTCATACTGAAACTGCTTTTCACACAGCTACTAAAGCCTACCAGCTTTTTGAGATTGAGGAACTCAAATGACTTTTTAATACATTGATTGAAACGTCATTACTGGAAGTGAGGATTACTTGACTTGCATATTTATTTAACTGCCACAATGAAATGAGCCCCAACAAGATGGACCACACATCAGAGGACATACTGGGATGCAAAGATGCTGTGGGCAGGTATTTGGTATAATGCTTTTGCTTTTGTTTCTGTTTTATTTTTATGCTCAGAATCCTCAGTCAGGCTGAAATTATACCAAATGGAGAATCACAATGGTGAAAATCCCTAACAGAAAAGGGCACACATCATCATTTTGAACAAATATATTTACGGGCACAAATTATCAAGAAATGAACACAATCATATAGTCACCACTCAGACATAAAAGAACATTTCCAGCATAACCGAAGCCACCATAAGTCCATTTCCTTTTAAAATAAGCAGCAGCAAAATTAGTCCCTCTAATGATACAATTAGGCTTTTTCTTATTAAACTTAAAAATTTCACAATCGTTGATTCACATGCAGTTTTATTAAATAGTACAGAGAAGAGATGGGCAGTACATACAGCGGCTCAGCGACAGAATTCTCGCCTGCCATGCCAGACAGAAACCTGGGTTTGATTCCTGGAGCCTGTCCATGCCAAAAAAACTATATATATATATATATATATATATATATATATATATATATATATAGAGAGAGAGAGAGAGAGAGAGAGAGAGAGGGAGAGAGAGAGAGAGCTTCCATGTATCTTCCCCCAGTTAGCTTTTCAGAGAACTTTCTATCCTCATTTCTCCTCTTTAAAATAATAATAAAATAAAAATTTATCTTTGGTGGCTGCTATAAGATTGTATAATTGGGCATTCTGCACCTTGGGCTTCCTGCCACTGACAGCAGGTAAAAGTACAATATGTTTTACTTGGTTACTTATCAGCTCAGTAACAGAGAACAACCTTCCCAGCTAGTTTTATCTTTCATAGAAGACAAAAAGAAAGACAAATAAGGGCAGATATCAACGTTTGAACGAATTCGTGTACACATTCAAATCTATTTTCCAGCTTTAATTGCTTTGATAAAATACATATAATCACTTTAGTTTTTACTATATATATATTCTTTTTTTTTTTGGTCATAGGACACAACATGATTCAGGGCTGAAAGAAATTAGGTCACAGAACATTAAGTATGATAGTATGATAATATAAAACAAATACAGCACTCTCAACGTAAAGTATACATTCTTCAAACTACAGCTCTTCAAAAATCTGACATACCATCTATTTTGGGAATGTAGAACATACTTGTGATAGTTTGCATTCTTGTTTAAGAAATTGACAAGTGCTGATAATATGTCTAATTTATTTGTAAGACTAACATATATACAAATCTATTCTATTTTCTAAGCATGTGGACAAAAGATAAAAGAAATAGTAAAAGCACTATTTCCATTCTTTCACCTTCTTTTATTCTAGTTTTTAAGTTATTTCATTTCCTTTCTCCATATTTCATCACTCTCTGAACTGCTCTCTCTGTCCCCATTGTAATGTTTAAATGCTCAACCACAGGCTAAACATTGACCAAGTAAGGAAACCTTTAAATTGTTGTGGGTTTTGCATAAAGCAGGATTCAGGGACCAAAACTACAAGTACAAGCGATTTTAGGCATTAGATTACTTCTAATTTTCCTGAGATAAGAAAACAAAAAGTTGGGTATCAGAGAAAAAGATAGCCTTTGATATCAGTTACTATGAATATTTACATTTAAATGTTTGTGATTGAAATATCCGTAACCAAGTAACAAAATTGATAGCAATATGAATATTATATGGACTTACAAATTGATTTTGAGAAACCCTGTCTTCTCAAATACTTTATTCATCAAAAAATAAGTTCAATTAGCCCCTAATAGATAAATATATTTTTATCCACTATTCTATAGTGTTTTTTTAATTAATTAAAAAATTTATCTTCATTTAAAATGCTTCAATACTCCAATACAGTTCTGGTGTTGACATTTTGGTCATTCACTATTTACTTACCTCAAAGGCCTGTCTGATACCCTGGGGAATTTCAGTAAAGTCGGGGCACCATTGAGAGACCCCATTCACCAAAAAGCCTTTGGACTTCATTCCTTGGACCCTCCTTTGAGCATGCACCGAACCAACCTAAGCATGCTTGAAGAATCTCAGACGGCTACAGCTAGCAAAGGTCTTATTTAGACCATTTAACTAGATCATGTCCTTAAATGAGGAGAACTCTGAGGCCTAGGCAATTGAAGTATCTTGCCTAAGATCCCATGGCTAGTTTAATGCCAGGACCTGAACCAGAAAATGGTTTCCTTGCTCTTATTTGAGTTCCCTATTCACGATCTCATACTGTGAAGCACATGAATCAGTGATGAGCCATATTTACTATGCATCCCTGGGATGTAATTACAACTCCTCCAAGGCAGAAAGATTAGTAGCATCAGGCCTTCTGCAGTTTTGCAACTGTGTTTCAACTGGGTAACACAGATTAGGGTGCTTCAGCTGGGTAACACAGATTAGGGTGCTTCAGCTGGGTAACACAGATTAGGGACTAGTGAGGGAGTAATGCTCACTGCAGGCTGTGGCTACTTGGCCAGGAGCTACCTACCATGTCCCACAGCCCTGAGAAAAGCAGACAGGGTACTCAGCTGTCAGGTTTTCTAGGAAATGTGCAATGCTAGGATTCTCTGGGTTTGAGCAAACTGCCTAGTCAAACCCAAGGCATGCTTAAAAGAGTCCCCATTTCAGTGGTAGAGAGAGGGGAGGGAGAGAGAGACTGGGGCTCATCTTATCTTATTTATCTCTGAATCCCCAATGCCTTGCATAGAAAAGATGCACAAAATACATTTATTTGAATGAAAATAGCTAAATACCACCAGAGCTTTATCACAAATCTACCTTGGGCAAAATATTTCTCTTTTCTGAGCCTCAATTCCCAAGTCTGTCATGTAGAAATGCTAATCATATGATTCTTGTGGAATTGTTAAGGGAATGAAATGAGATTCTGCAAGTGAAAACCATTTGGGAACTCTAAAGCACTCTGCAAATATAAAGGATAAAAGGTCAGAAATCTGCCTCCATACGACAACTTCTCAAATAGGCCCAGTACTAATTTTGTTATTGAAACTCTCCTATTCCACAAGCATATGCAATGTAAGTTATAAGAATATAGATATTTCTGTCATAATGCAATATGTGAATTCCTAAAAATAACCTCATGTTCTACAAAGTCACACATAAAAATAATAGAGCTTATAATAAAAATAGATTTGGGGCAGCCAGTTCAAAATCTGTACAACTTTTTAACCAAAGCACCAGCAAATTCAATAGCAATCTAAATAAAACTACCAACACAATTTTAAAGGCATATTACATTTCTAACAAACACTACACTTCAAAGAGAAGTGTTAAGAAAATGTTGAGGCTGTGGACTTCCGGGGTCAAAAGCAAACTGAACTCTGCTTAGGACTGACCATATAATAATAAACTCTTTCAAGAAAGCGCACAACAGCAAAACTGAGCCGAGAAGAAATAAAGAGAATTGGCATCGTGTAGAATACTGTGTAGTCTGGACTCGGCGTGCTAAGCTTTAGTGTGCTTGGCATTCAGCTCCTGTTACTTAGTAGCATAAACATTTAGGTGCTGGGGAAAGCTACAGTATCGTGACTTATGTGTTTAGTGACATCATTTCCCTATTTACCAACTTTGTATGAGCCAATTTGCTCACTGAGCATGCACCAGAGCAGAATAGCCTGCATTATTCTTTTATGGGCTTCAGTAATGCCATTTTCACTTAGAATGAGGAGGAGGGGAGCTGAGCTGCCTAAAAGCATTTTTTTCTTTTTTTTTGACTTAGTCTTCCTGCAAAAAATGTTGATTTAGCTTCTTGGGCCCCATGACAGACTTCTTAGTTTCAGTTCATTGGATATACTTTGAGAAACTAAAGTCCCTAAGCAGTCTAGAAATGCCAACGAAAGGCAGTCACCCTTGCTGTTGGAGCGAATGAAGAGTACAAAGGTTTATTGAATACAAGCCTCCATTTTCACTGGTGTATGTAAGATTGCCTTTGTCCATGATCCACCAAGACCTACTTATTGTGTATACACTGAACAGACAAATCTGGGTCGGTTATTGTCAGGGTACATAATGGTGGCCTGCAGGGTCTATAACTGGAGAAGCAAGATACATATCTTTAAAAATTAAGCTATTAATACAAAGGAATATACGAAGTACCAATTTGATAATACAGATGTTGAGGAATATATAGTTTGACAAGAGTTCCGTCCATCCACTAGGTTAAGTGGCGGAGAGTTAAACATAACAAACAACCTTAGAATGGGAATGCAAACAGAATGTAGCAGACATTCTGCCAGCTAATGTTCTTGTCAGAACCAACTAAATCAAAACCTAGATAATATGAATTTCTAATTAAACCTTCCCTGATTGATTTTCAGCCTCAGCACATGATTAAAATGCTTTAGACTCTTCTGAGGCAGTCAGGGCTCACTAAACAACCCCGAATATCCACGTGCTCTTCTACATTTCCCAGCCTCCCTTGCAGTTAGGTGGGAGCCATGTGACTGGTTTTGGTCAATGAACGTTGTCCATAAACGATACCGCATCACCTGGCTACAGCAATTAAGAGTGTGTATGCTATTTCCGATCTACCACTCTCTCTTCCCTTCTGCTTTAATCTTAGAGCCATGTGTTCCCAAAGGCCTAGTATAAGATGCAGGGAGGTCAGCCAAACCATACATGACACATGGGAGGCACGTGGGAGAAGTATACTCTTTTGGTGTTAAGCCACTAAAATCTGGGGGTTTGTCTTTTGAGGCAGCTAACAGATGCTGATTAACTGACCAATACATCTTACTATTTTGTTGCATAAAGCTTCTGATTCCTAGCTACTCTCCAAATGCAACAGAACTAGAAGTTTTTAAATCAGAACTAGAGTCTCTAAATAGTTAGAGATTCTGAATAGTTAGAGATCCTGTCATAGCAAGATGCCTTTCTAATTTCAACATGGAGACATAGGATGCTTTGTCAAGGCACTGGGAATGAGTTGGCTTCTTGCATTATCATGACAAAAAAAAAGAATGCACTATAATTCACAAAATTATCCAATGGTCTAGGTATTTTATTACTTTCAATTTCTTTCTGGAGAAGAGTCACATAGAAACAGTCTTTAAAGGCGTTGTTTAAAGTGAATGTGGGAAGTGTTTTAAAATACTTAAGGTCTATGTTTAACTGGTTTAATCCCTGCAGCAAATTCCTTTCAACACAATGGCCAGATGCTGTCAGGTAAATCATCCTTGAATGTACTTCCCTGAAAATTCACAAAATAACCTTGTGCGGCTAAAGGAAATCCTGTCCTGGACATTCATGTAATGAGTCCAGGTCAAATTTTAAAATGTTTCCACCACAGAAAAACAATAAACCTATTGTGCAAATGACCGTGACTCTGTTTTAGGACTTAGCAAGCCATGATGCTAAATGAATATACATATATATGCATATGTTTTTATTTTTACTTTTATTCTTTGATGTGCTAAATCACAATGATCTATTTCTGTAGAAATAGCCTTTTCCTAGAATGATATTTGTTTCCTCAAATTATTTTAGCTTCTTTGGGAAAAAGATAATTTCTATATGGTTAGGATACAAAAACTTTAAAAGGAACATTAATTTTACATTTACTTAAAGAAGGAATGCTAATGAAGCTTGTAAACACCTCCCCATAGAGCCACAGATTCAATGTTTATTGGGTATCTTTTGTTTGTATCAAGTGCTAATACAGAAGTTTCATAATTAAATCTCCCCCACATTTCCAGGAGGTATTATTCCTATTCATTGATGAGGCTGATATTGCTTAGTGTTGCCCAAGCTCTCAAAATCTCTTAGTTATGGAAGAAAGTTTGCACTTGGTTCTCCTGAAACAAAGCCCTGAACACTTTCTACTACATGCCCTACATTTGGCAATTCTGGCATATTAAACTCGGATGGACTTTTTCAATTAAAAAAAAGAAAGCCAAATAAGGGAAAACAAGTTTTGAAAAGATTAGCATCTTATTAGGTTTAAACAAGAGTAAATGTTTAATGGAAAAAATTCCTCAGATACAATGTCTCAGTGGATAGCGTTGAAAGTTGGAGCATATGTAGTACTGGAGAGGTTTTTAAACCGTTCTAAGTTGATTCCAAACTGACAGAAATTTATCATCCCAAGTGCTTCCATCTCTTTTTGCTTTTAGGGCACTAATTCTGTCTTGGCAAAGAAATCCAGCTGCTAGGTGACACTATTTGCAAACATTATTGGAAAGAAAATCCCCATCTCCTACAACCAGTCATAATACAAATAGACTTTTACTATTTTTATTTTTCCCAAGACTCTGTGGGAGGGAATAAATACAGCCCTTTCCAGAAATGCAGAATATTGGAAAAGTGATTTGCTGTCTCTCCAGCAGAATTATTCCTTTTAGGTGATGGGCTCAGAAGCCGGCTCCTCCCTCTGAACATAACCACATGCTACCATGTCTTTGGAAACCAGGACACCGGTCTCCACGACAGGGACAGCCGCGTATACTTCTCCCCAAGAATTAAAATGTCCAGAGCACATGTGTGAATGCATGTGTTGGTGGGGGAGGGGACTTTGACATAATGACATAAAACTTTATGTCATTACTCATACACAATTCTTTTAGATTAATAAAAATAAACATTAATTTAATGGTCTAAGTTCCCA
>PVIY010043340.1:0-20381 GCA_004026745.1 Myrmecophaga tridactyla
GCCTTTGGGACCGAGGAATGCATGACGATGACATTTTTGGGAACTGTCAACTTGTGTCTCTGCAGTTAGTTACATCAATGAACACAGATAGAGAATACTGCTTGCTTCCTGTATGGATCTTTTTGAGGGCAGAAGGCCTAGTATGAGCAAAGAGGGTGGATAAGGATATTGGTTCCTAGGAAAAAAAGGAAGGGGAAAAGCACTGCTTCCAGGATTTTTGCAGTCCTGGAGACCTCAGAGGTTTCTCTGGTTCAGTTCAAAGGAGCAGTGAGGATGGAAGAGGAGGCAGGGGCAGTGCATGACTGGACAAGCATGGAGACAGGGCTGTTCCTTCTAGTGGGGTCATTGTAGACTTGGATCTCTTGCCCCACCACTTTCGGTCATCTTTACTGAAACCCAATCTCCAGTCACATTAAATATCTTTCTGTTTTTTGAATGTGCTAAGCTCTGCCAAGACTTAGGACTTCTATACTTGATATTCTCTTATCTGCATTGCTCTGTTCCACTAATTTTCCCTGGCTTCTTGTCATTTAATATATTAATAGTAATATAGTATCACTATATAAATATCACTATCTCTATTTCTGTATGCAGAGTTTATTATTGCTTGCTTCATGAACAAAATAATTTGTAAATGAAAAACAAAATGCTAATCAATAGAATAAAGATTGTTGCTCTAAAGTCAGTGAATAAAGAGACAAAGGTCACAGTTCCTGGATACAGAAATTAACAAAAAATCCTCTGTCTGCTAATGATGAGAGAGCTTGACATTTGATGTTAAACGTCATAACTTTTGTTCTCTTCTTGTGAGATGGTTTCAATTGGTACAACATGTCATCGGTAGGAGCCCTCAATTAAAAATAGGCCTCTGAAAAATGTTTTCTCTCGAATATAAATCTAAAGACAATCATTTAGAAAACAAAGAGATCTTCAGGTAGGACTTCAGGCAGGACTTTACCTCTTTAGAATTTCTTATACAATCACTTGGAATGGGATGCCAATTTTAAAATTATTTATTATTATAGCAAAACAATTTTTCTTTTTGAAGAAAGCCCAAAAATGATATTTAAAAGGAACCAAATGACTCTTTGATCTTCACATCTTCACCAAACCATTTAACGCTATCCAAAAAAAAAAATAGGGGAGATAATAATGAATACTAAATAAATAGTAAACATTTACTAAGAAGTTACAAAGTATTCGGCTGTGTTCCAGCCCTATGATATAAATGCTGTTTTTATTTCCATTTTACAGATCATGAAATAGAGGTGCGGAGAGGTTAAGTATCTGGCCACGTCTACCGTTGAAAGTTACAGAGTTAGGATGGCAGCCCAGGTACTCTAATTCCAGAGCCCATTACCTTAACCCCTACTTGATACCACCTTCATATAGTGTGAAGTGCTGTTTCAATAAGTAGAAGAAACATGAATATGAACATATTTTTTATATGACAAACCACTACGTAAAAGTTAGAAAACATGATGATAACAATTGGGTGACCTATTGAATTCGAGGTGCCTTTGGAGATACTCAGAGTTCTACCAGGCCATATAGCACGGGAGACCTAATTTAATCTAGATGTAACCTTCAGACTGAGACCTAAAAGATGAGTAGTAACTAGACATTGACGTGGGACTGTTTGTGTTATTCTTGGCAAAGCAAACTTGTGAAAATTCCCTGACTTTGAAAGAAACTGGTAGGCAGCCATTATGACTGGATTTTATCCGGTGTGCAATCTTTACTGGGGATAAGGGCAGTGATTAAGACAAAGAGGCAAAGTGTATTTAAACCATAAATTTATCTATCTATCCATTTATTTATTTGATCTAAAAAAAAACTAATACCTAAGTGTGAGAGCCCCTCTAGGTCATCAAACACTGTTGGATGTTTTTCATATTAGAGGAACACACAGTTTAATGACTCGGAGTGCATTTATCTTATCTCCCCATTTTTAAGAGAAGCACATAGTATACTCTCTGGACAAGACACACTCTATAATTACCAAGTATTTGAAGTTCAAATCCATAAAGAACTGAACTGATGGTTAAAAAACTTAACTTTACCTACCTCATTCAGCTGAATGTTTAAGTGGTCTCCTTGAATGCTTTCCCCAGGATCTATACTTCTCAGATTGTGGTCTCTTCTTCCTTGAGTGAGTAAGATTAAACTGGGGACACAATACAGAAATTTAGGTGAATAAATTCTTTATTTTTATACACCTAATATGTTTTATTAACGTCATTCAGAAGAAAAATGAGCAGAATTTCCATTTCTATTGATCAATCACATTTATGTGTGAAATTTGGAAAACAGATACATTTAATGCTTAAGGAAAATTCGAAAAGTTGGTATTTTGTTATTGGAGGATCTTTAGCTTTAGCCCGATAGTCATCTTGTTTATCATCGCCTTACGTTATCAGTCTACCTACAGGCAGAAAAGATTATGGTTAGAGCATTAGAACAGCATCAAGTAGGGTTTGGCTATCTGACCAGGCAATAGTTATGTGCATGAATTTATGGAGGATTATGCAGACATATTATTGAAAAACAAGCTTGTCACTCAATAAATCAAGGACTCTCTCCTTTGGATTACATGCACACAGATTTTCTTCTACAAATTAGTTTAATTTCCAACCCCAGTTTTCTTGATCAGCATCTTTTTAAGCATATTTATTGCTGGGGGCTTTCTGAGGAGATTAAAATAAAAATTTGGAGTATATTTTGCCTGTGACTTTGGGTTGTTGATCCCTGATAGATTTAAGATGTTGACTTCACAAATTTATGGTTTCAATTGGGAATGTGGCTCAGTAGCTGAAAACAGGAAGTTCGTACATGAGTTTGAAATCAGTGAAAATATGCAGCTAAATAAAAAACCAACTGAATCATTGATGTTTGTGTTAGCAGAGAATGCTGTGATGATGAGGCTTCCCAAAATGAACTTGAAGATGTATTTCTCTAACTTTAACTGACAAATTGGTTGTAAGCAGCAGAAGTCAATAGAAAGGTAAACGATATAAGCAAGTGTTCATTTGACTGCTTGTTTTGTGTTACTGTAGAGATAAGTATGTCTTCATTTTGGTGTCTTGCCTGAGAAGATACACAGTGATAAATGAAATCATCCTCTTTTAAATGTGGCTAAAAAACTATCCAGGCAAATCTGAAGTAAAATCACCAGAAATTTTTAAAAGAAAAATTTAAAAAGAAAAACAGAAGAGGGGCACTGGGTATTTTTAAATAAGATAAACAATTAGAAGAAAATAAAAATGTTTAAACCTTGTTTTGAAGTCCTTTTAGTCAATAATTATATTGAAAGGCAAAGGTCAAGAAAGAATTTAAAAATAACAGTCATGGGGTACAAATGTGACCAACGCCATTTTTGACAGGTGCCATATTTAGTGCATTCAAATGGTATGCTTGCAAAAACTGCTTAAGAGATTGAATTATCTTTTAAGGATAAGTGTTGTATTATTTTTGTTAAAAATTATACTGCTCACTGTTGAAAATTTTAAAAAGTACAGAACACAACAAACAGCCCGGAAGCTAACTCCTATGATTTCATACTCATCTTTTAACCCATCTTTCTGTGCGTGTGCATTAATGGTAAAACATATGCAAATATGATAGATAAAATAGATATACTAACCATAATATTAATGAAAGAAAATTAAATTCTATGTGGTAGAGATTAAGAGAAAAAAGTGAAACCTACAAGTGCTGGTAAAATTCCTTATCCTAGTACTATCTATTCTGATAAGATTTCTCTAAATGTAAGCATGGTGGTTTGGAGGTATAAGAACATGGAATACATGTTCTTAAACTTAACCCATTCCTATGGGTGTTAACTCATTATAAGTAGGACTTTTTGATGAGGTTGCTTCAATTAAGGTGTGAGCCCCACCTCAATCAGGATGGGCCTTAATTACATTACTGGAATCCTTTATAAAAGAATGAAATCTGACACAGAGAGAGAAAGCCACAGAGGCTTTCTCTGTGAAAGCAATGGAACCTGGAAGAGAAGGGAGAGGCCAGAATTGGCAGCCGTGTGACAAGCCAAGGATCTAGGATTACCTGGATTACCACCAGTCAGCCCCAAAACGCCACAGTGTTTGGGGATGAAGCATCACCATGATGATGCCTTGATTTGGATTTTCTGGAAATTTGAATTCTATTTCATTGAGTCTGTATCACTATAGGAATAATTGACATCTTTATAATATTAAGTTTTCCAACCTATGACATGGCATACCTCTCCATTTACGTATTCAATGTGCTTCATTGATAACACAACTAGATCTTCTTTGTCTTTAACTTGTTAGTGCACACAGCTCAATTTACAACTGTTTGTAATAATAAATACCCACTTATTTATTTTTTGGCTGAGAGCATTCTCTGTCCCCTGAAGCCTCTTTGCTGCCCATGATAGAAAGCCAGAATTTCCAGAGAATTAACATCTCTAAGCACACTCAATCAATGATTGATAGAAGTTGCTACATATTCCAGTTCTTTTGCCTATCAAGTCAGATACCATTGAAGTCTGAGTTTACACTGACTTTCAAAGAGCTTCCTGTGGGATTAAGCTTCATTTACCTAGAGTAGTAATTCTAATAAATTCCCTTATTCATATTAGGGAAATTATGTTACCTCTTATATATTGCTAGATTTTTTTGTGTTCACATTTTGATTATGAGTTTGCATCTATTATTATTTATTTTACTGTAATGTCCTTGTCATGTTTTGTAATCGATGTTATATTGATCTTAGAAATAGTCAGAAATTGTTCTAATTTTTCCTATCTCTATTACATAAGAATTTTGTGAGATTGGTGTTATTTTCCCTTAAAATTTGGAAAAACTTCCTTGTGAGGCCTTATGGGCCTTAAGTTTTCTTTGTGGGAAGATAAAAATTGAATATTCAATTTCTTTGATATGTGGCTAGTCTGATTTTAAATTTCTTCTTCAGGTATCTTTTTCTCAGACCTTCAGGTATCAGGTATCTTTCTTTCAGACAATCTCTATTTCATCTAAGTATCTTTTTAATGTCTGTAGGTCTTTAAAGTTGTCCACCTTTTCATTCTCAAAATTGGTAATTTATACAATCTCTCTTTTTTTATGTGATCAATTCTATTAGAGATTATCAGTTGTATTGTTTTTAATGAATCAACTCTTAGCTTTGTTTATTCTTTTGCTGGACATTTGTTTTCCAGCAAAAAATTAATTGTGTGTTTTATGTGTATTATATGCTACCCTTTATTTTCTTTGTGTTTAATATGTTGTTTTTTTCTAAATTTTTGAAATAAATGTTTAGGTCATCTATCTCTGTTGATTCTTTTCTTTTTTATAATTGAGTAGGCTGCCTTTTTACATTCCAGACAAAGTCCTCTGATGTGCAAAAGTATTCAGTTTTGACTCAATCCCATTTATCAATTTCTTTTTTCATTACTTGCGCTTTGATTATAAGGTGATTATAACCACCTCCTACCATGTTATCTTTAAGATATTTCCCTACGTTTTCTTCTAAATGTTTTATGGTCTTAACCCTAAAGTTTAGGTCTTTGATCCATTTTCAGTTAATTTTTTTTTAAGGTGTGAGATACTGATCCACTTTCATTCCTTTGGATATGGATATCCAGCTCTCCAAGCACCATTTGTTGATGAGACTGCTCTGTCCCAGTTGAATGGACTTGGCTACATCATCAAAAATCAATTGTCTGTAGATGAGAGGGTATATTTCTGAGCACTCAATTAAATACCATGGGACAGTATATACATCTTTATGCCAGCACCATGCTCTTTTGACCACTGCAGCTTTGTAATATGCTTTAAAGTCAGGTAATGTGAGACCTCCCACTTCATTTTACTTTCTCATGATATTTTAAGCTATTTAGGGCAACTTGCCCTTCCAAATAAATTTGATTATTATTTTTTCTATTTCTGCAAAGTAAGTTGTTGGGACTGTAATTGGTATTGCATTGAATTTATAAATCTATTTGGGTAGAATTGACTTCTTAACTATATTTAGTCTTCCAATCCATGGACACCACATGCCTTTCCATTTATTTAGGTCTCCATTGATTTCTTTCAGCAATGTCTTATAAAGTTTTTGTGTATAGGTCTTTTATGTCTTCGCTTAAATTTATTCCTAAGTGTTTTATTCTTTTGGTTGCTATTGTAAATGGATATTTTTCTCTTGATTTCCTCCTCAAATTGCTCATTACTAGCGCATTTAAACATTGTTGATTTTTACATGTTGCTCTCGTACCCTGCCACTTTGCTGTACTTGTTTATTATCTCTAGAAACTTTGCTATAGATTTTTCAGAATTTTCTACATATAGTATCATGTTATCTGCACACAGTGAAATTTTACTTCTTCCTTTCCAGTTTGGATGCCTTTTACTCCTTTTTCTTGTTTAATTGCTCTTGCTAGACCTTCCAGTGCAATGTTGACTAACAATGGTGACAGGAAAAGCTTTCAGTATTTCCCCATTGAGTATGATATTAGCTGTGGGCTTTTCATAAATGCTCTTTTTCATGTTGAGGAAGTTTCCTTCTACTCCTAAAAGTTTGAAGTGTTTTCATCAAAAGTGTATGCTGAATTTTGTCAATGCCTTTCCTTTTCCCCTTTGAGTTATGGGTGTGATGTGCTTGACTTTGCTAAAGCTGTTGGAATGCAATATATCAGAAATGAAATGACTTTTTAAAAAGTGAATTATGAAGTTACAAGTTTACAGGTGTAAGGCAGTGAAAATGTCCAAATTAAGGCTCCCACAAGAATTTACCTTCACTCGAGAAAGATTAATGCTGTCCAGAACACCTCTGTCAGCTGAGTAGGCATGTGGCTGGTGTCTGCTGGTCCTAGTTCCTGATTCCATTGCTTCCAGCTTCTGATGCCATGGTTTCCTCTCTAAGCATTTGTGAGCCTTCACTTAATTCCCTGGTACACAATTCTGGGTTATGGCTTGTTTAGCATTTCACAGGAAAGCACATGGTGAGGTGTGCTGGGCTCCAAACATCCCTGTCTAGGCATCTTCTCTCTCTTTTGGCACTCCAAGAAATTTTAAGCATTTCTGTCAGCTCTGAAGCAACTGCTCTCCAAGCATCTGCATTTGCGTTTTCTCCAAAATGTTTACCCTTTTAAAGGACTTTAAAAAATGAATCAAGACCCACCTTAAATGGGTAGAGTTACATCTCCATCTAATCAAAAGGCCATACCCACAATTGGGTGTGTCACACCTCCATGGAAGTAATCTAACCAAATGGGCACACCCACAATTGGATGTGTTGCATCTCCATGGAAACAATCCAATCAAAGTTTCCCATCCTAAACAATAGTTGGAGCCCCCCAAGATTGGATCAGGACTTAAACATGGCTTTTCCAGGGTACATAATAGTTTTGAACTGTACATGGCATGCTACATTAGTTGATTGTCTTGTGTTGAACGAATCTTGCATACTTGGAAGAAAACCCACTTGGTCATGACATAAAATTATTTTAATGTGTGGCTGGATTTGATTTGCAAGTATTGAGGATTTTTGCATCTATATTCATTCAAGAGATTGGTCTGTAATTTTCGTTTTTTGTAGTATCTTTGCCTGGCTTTGGCATTATGGTGGTGTTGGTTTCATATAATGAGTTAGGTAGATATCCCTGCTCTTCAAATTTTTTGAGGAGTTTGAGCAGGATTGGTACTAGATCTTTCTCAAATGTTTAGTAGAATTGACATGTGAAGCTGTCTGGTCCTGGACTTTTCTTTTTGGGCATTTTTTTTTGATGATTGATTCAATCTCTTTATTATGATTGATTTGTTGAGGTCTTCTATTTCTTCTCTAGTCAATATTGTTTATTCATGCTTTTTCTAGGAAGTTGTCCATCTCATCTAAGTTGTCAAATTTATTAGCTTATAGTTGCTCATAGTATCCTCTCCTTATCTTCTCTATTTCTTCTCAGTACTTATGTCCCCCATACTATTTCTGATTTTATTTATTTGCATCTTCTCTATTCTTTTCTTTGCCAGCTGAATTTAGGGTCTATTGATTTTCGCAAATAACCGACTTCTGGTTTTGTTGATTTGCTCTATAGTTTTCAATTTCATTTATCTTTGCTATAATCTTTGTTATTTCTTTCCTTCTGTTTGATTTGGAGTTAGTTTTCTGTTGTTTCTCTAGCTCTTCCAACTGAACAATTACATCCTTGATTTTTACTCTTTCTTCTTTTGTAATACAGCACTTAAAGCAATAAATTTCTCTTGTTCACTGTCTTTACTGCGTCCCATAATTTTCTGATATGTTGTGTTCTCACTTTCATTTGCCTTGAGGCATTTACTGATTTCTCTTGTAATTTCTTCCTTGATCCACTGGTTGTTTAAGAGTGTGTTGTTTAGCCTCTATATATTAGTGAATTTTCCAGCCCTTCGCCTATTACTGGTTTCCAACTGTATTCCATTATAATCTGAGAAGATATTTTGCATAATTTCAACCTTTCAAAATTTACTGAGTCCTGATTTGTTGCCCAACATGTGGTCTAACCTGGAGAATGATCCATAAGCACTGGAGTAAAAATGTATATCCTGCTGTTGTTGGGTGTAATGTTCTGAAACATCTGTTAAGTCTAGTTCATTTATCATATTATTCAAGATCTCTATTTCCTTATTGATCCTCTGTCTAGATGTTCTCTATTGATGAAAGTGGTGTATTGATGTCACCAACAATTGCAGAGGTGTTCTAAGTCTTCCTTCAATTTGTCAGTTTGTGCCTCGTGTACTTTGGGACACTGTGGTTCAGTGCATCAATGTTTATGACTTTGTTTTTATGAATTGTCCCTTTTACTAATACATTGTGTCCTTTTTGCAACTTTTAATGGTTTTACACTTGAAGTCTAATTTGTGTGAGAGTATAGCTACCTCTGCTCTTTTCTGTTTGTTGTTTGTGTGGAAAACCTTTTCCAGTCTTTCACTTTCAATTTTTCTCCTTGTGTCTAAAATGAGTCTCCTGTAGACAGCAAATAGATGGATTCTATTTTTTTAAATCCATTCTGTTTGTCTATGTCTTTTGATTTAATGTTATTAATGTAAAGGCAATACTTTCTTCCACCATTTTGGCCTATGTATTTTCAATGTCATATCTTATTTTCTCATTTTTTTTTAACCTTTTCAGTTACCCTTACTGTTAATCTTTATTTTTACATTCTTCCCCAAACCTGTCCTTCTTTTGCTTTCTGCCTGTAGTACTCCCTTTAGTATTTCTTGTAAATCAGTTCTCTTGTTCACAAACTCTTTCAACATCTGTTTATCTGTAAATATTTAAAACTCTCCCTCATTTTTTGTATGTTGTACGGCTGGGGTCACATTTCATTCTTTTTCTGTGTGACTGTCCAAATAGCACCATTTGTTGAATTTTTGGGTGGGGGGAAGTGTATGGGCCAGGAAGTGACCCCGGGCTTCCTGCATGGCAGGTGAGAATTCTACCACTGAACTACCCTTGCAACCCCTCATGCCCTCAGTTTTGAAGGACAGTTTTTATACAGATATAGAAATGCTGGTTTCCAGCTTTTCTCTTTCAGTATCTAAAATATATCATGCCGCTGCCTTATTGCCTCCACAGTTTCTGCTGAGAAATCTGCACTTAGTTTTATCAAGCTTCCCTTCCATGTAATGAATCTCTTTTCTCTTGCTGATTTCAGAAACCTCTGTCTTTGGCATTTGGAAATGTGATATATGGATCGATTTTGTTTGGGACACACTGAACTTCTTGGACATGTAATTCTACTTCTTTCATAAGAGTTGAGAAATTTTTAGTGATTATTTCTTCCATTATGCTATCTGCACCTTTTCTCTACTCTTCTCCTTCTTGGCCACCCATAACACATATATTCATGCACTTTATGTTGTCATTCAGTTCCCTGAGACCCTGGTCATATTTTCCATTCTTTTCCCTATTGATTCTTTTGTGTGTAGGATTTCAGATATCCTATCTTCTAGTTCATTAATCCTTTCTTTTGCCTTTTCAAATCTGCTGTTGTCTATCTCTGATATGTTTTTCATCTCTCCGTTGTGCCTTTCAGCCCCATAAGTTCTGCCATTTGTTTCTGCAACTTTTCAAGTTCTTCTTTATGGTTGTCCAGTGTCTTTTTAATATCCGTCATCTCTTTTTCCTTCAGTTCATTGATTTGATTTAGAAGATTTGTTTGAACATCTTTAATTATTTGTTTCAACTCCTGTATCTCATTTGAAGTCTCAGTTTGTTCCTTTGCCTGGACTCTATCTTCATGCCCCCTAGTATAACTCCTGATTTTTTGCTGGTGTCTAGGCATCTGATTTTCTTGATTAGCTTATTTTGGAGGTCATTTTCTCTCATTTGCCTAGGATTTTCTTGTTGGTTGTCTTTGTTATCTAACTTTTCTTTGATATTTGGTCCACCTTACTCTAGACCTCTACATAGCTTCTGTTTAACTGATCAGAATTTTTCAGCTCTTATTTTTCTGATTCTTGCCTTGCCTATAAGGGAGTTTTTTGAGATTTCCCTTTTTGTGTGTAGTTATTTCACCCCCAGGAAAAAGTTCTCTCTTCCCTCTTCTTCCTCAGAGAACCTTGATCAGCTGTTTGTTTTGTTTTTCTCTAAATGTTGTTACTACTGCTTTCAGTCTGTCTAGCAGCTTTGCCTGGAGGTCTGGCTCTGGGACAAGGGTCTCCCTAGATAGGATCGAGCCCAGTCAGATTTTCCCAAACAAGACATGCCCAGGACTCATGAACATGGTATAACCAGTATGAGAATTCCCTGGGGGATGAGCACTAGCAGGATGCCAGTCTTTCCTGTGAAACCTCTTAAATCTGTGCTTTTCCTATCCTACTCTTGTCATCCCAGTGCCCCCTACAGGCATAAAATGTTACTGTCTTTAATTCTCAGCAGACTCTGTCTCTGTCAGGGGCCTGGTTGAGACAGAGGTTATGGCTGAAAGCAAGTTTAAACTATTTCTGATTTCCAGCTCCTGGTGCCTGATATCTTTAAATAATAGTCATTGTCTGTGCTGGGCCTTGCTCCCCTGTTCCCTTCAGGTTGGTAAAGTTACAGGACTCTCAAGGAGCATCCCTCCCCTCCTGCCTGGAGCATATTGAGGACAGACTGGGCTACGCTTTTTGTATGTTGAAACTGCTTCTGGTATCCTGGTCCCTGGGGTCTAAATTCTGTGAATGACAGCTCCCACTTAAGCTGAGCCCTACCCCCTTTTCATGGGGAAGATAAGCCCTTTAGGGGACTATGTCCTCCATCTGATTGGTTATTTTGTCTCTCAGCTATTCCTTAATTGTACTCTTGCCTGGAGGCAGGGCTGAAAATGGAGACTGCCTGGGGCTTTCTTTAATGGACAGCTAAAAAAGGGAGAGAGAGAGAGAGAGAAAATCTGTTCCTAGAGCTAGTACCCACCCCCCTGGGTTCACCAGTCAAGAGCTGGAGTTGGTACCCAGCTCTTTGTGCCCCTTTTCTTGGTGCACAGCCCTTTTCCAGTATTCTGAGATCAGCCAACTCCAAAAACCTCTTTTTTTTTTCTTTCTTATCTGCCCTGCCTCCTCTTCACTGGAGTTGGGACTAATATAGATCCCTGGACTTCTTGTGTGAGTTGTAGATTTATCTGTGCTTAGAGCTGGTATGCCACAGTCAAAATGTATTAATCATATCCAAAACCGGAGCGTAGATGAGCTCTTCTTCCCTTCCTCCTAGTAGACAGGGCTTCTATTTCCCACTAGGAAGAAATCTGAATCAGCCTGTTATGCCAGTGGGAAAAGGCAACCAGCTTTCACAGTGTAGAGATATTTACTAAAATTAATTTAAAAATTACTAATTTTTTGGGATTTATTAAGTATGGTACATTTCTCTGTACTATTAGCTAATTAGCTACATATTTGTGATTATCACTTATGATTAACCTAAATTAGAATTGCCTGCTAGTGTCACTAATACCTAATATAAATAAGTACTTTTACAATACTTGGACAATGCATGAACTTTATAATACCTTGATTCCATTTATATAGCCCACTTTAATGGTATTTTCATTATATATTATAGTGCTGTATATATTTTAAACCATAGCAAATTATCATTGTTTTATAAAATGAATATCATTTTAGATTTGCCTTCATATTTCTTCTCTCTTTTGTTCTCTGTCCTTTGTATTTCTGTTTCTTTCTTAAATTATTTTCTTTCTGTCAAAGAATTCCATTTTTCTTATTAGTTTTTGTTCTCTACAAAGTAATTTTAAAAGAATATTTTTGCTGGATATAGAATCTTAGATTAGCAGTCATTTTATTTCACTATTTTCAAGATGTTTTTCATTGTCTTCTGGCTGCCATCTCTTTTCTTGAAAGTATGCTGAAATTCTTATCATTGCTCCTTTGAAAGTAACATTTCTTCTATTATCTGGCTGACTAAAATGTGTTCTGTTTCTCTTTGGTTTTCAGCAGGTTTATTCTTTTTGCCTAGGCATCATTTTCTTCATAACACATCTTGAAACTCTGGCTTTTTGTCCCATTTTCTTTTACTTTATGTGGGATTCTATTCAACATGTATTATAACTTTTAAACATCATCCTTTTCAAAATTGTGTTTTTTTCTCTATTTTCCATCGTTTAATGTCTTTGTACTTTCATAATAAGTCTGGTTATTTCCTATTGATATATTCCATCCAATCTACTGCTCTTTTCTTTAACAACATTTAATCTCCCATTAAAACCATATGTTGAGTAATTTTAGTTTTTATTTTTAGGATTTCCAGTTGATCTTTTTTAATATATATATTTTTATTTTTATTTTTTATTTTATGTGGGCAGGCACCAGGAATCGAACCGAGGTCTCTGGTATGGCAGGTGAGAACTGTGCCACTGAGCCACAATGGCCCACCTTTAGTTGATTTTTAAATATGTGTGTGTGTGTGTGTCCATGTTTGAATTATTTAATTTCTCTATTTTACTTTGTATTTTCTTGAACAGGTTAATCACAGTTATAAAGGTGTCATTTTTATAGATGTCTGAAACTTTTAATATATACATATTTTGTGATATATTTGATATTTTTCTTTCTAATTTTTGTTTGTAATTTGGTTGTACTTACTGATATGACAAATAATTTTTTATTGACTGCCAAATACTGTGATGACAATTATAAACATGATTTGAAGCTTTGAATGCTGTTAACTTCCAGAGCCATCTGTTTTGACTCTACCAAGCAGATAAAGTAGAGAAAAATAATCTCAATACAGATGGGTGTTGAGCCAGTTTATTTTAAAGACTTGACTGTTTCCATTTTGCCATGTACTCCTACCATGCATTTCTTTAGTTCTCAAGGTCTTCAAGATTCTTGTCCTTAGGAAGCCCTGAATTTAATTGGTCCCTACATCCCAATTATACTATTTAAAGTTATTCTTAACATCTGAAACTCTAACCTCTGTTCATGAATCAGCAAAGGTCTTGAGGGGAGAGTTGAATTGAATGTTGGGCTCACATCTCCAGGATTTTGATACCTGAAATTTTTGCTATCTTGATAGTTTTCCAAATCTGTGAAGCACATATTTAAATGTTTTAAAGTTTTCTAGTCATTCTCAGAAAGGTGTTTGATTTTATAGAAGTAATTCTACCATGCTAGAAATGGAGTTGGTGTTTTTATTAAATATATGTATTTCTTTATCTACTCCCAAATTATACCTTGTCTTTATCTTTGAAGATTTTTTTCATGTCAAAGACAAAGAGAAAAATCTAAAAACAACCAGAGAGATGATACAGATTACATAAAGAGGAATCAGACTAAAAGTCTTTGGAACAATAAAAATAGAAGCAAGCAGATGGTTTATTTATATTCTAGTTACTATGGTTGCATAACAAATTACCACAAATTGAGTGCCTCAAAACAAATATTTTATGTATACAGATTCTGTGGGCCAGGAATTTGGACAGGGAACAGTGGGTATGGTTTGTTTCTCCTCCAAGATGTCTGGATCCTCAGCTGGGACAAGACACTGGGTTTACTCAGCAGCTAGGGACTGGAATTCATTAGAGTTGTCTTCATTCATATATGAGCTAGTTGATGCTAGCTTCATTGAAGTTATGGCCAGAGAATGTAGTCACCTCATGAGACCTCCATTTCCTCAGGTGGTCTCATAATAGTCAGACTTGTAAATCAGAGTTTAGAAGTGATTTATCTCAGCTTTTGCATTGACTTTGCATTGGAAGTCATGCAGACTCATTTTTGCCACAGTTTATTGATTATAAGGGAGTCACAAAATTGCTAGATTTGGTTTGGAGAGGAGGACAGCATAGAGCCTGTCTTTCATTGTAGGAGAGGCAAAGTCATATTGCTGAACAGTGTGTGAGATGGGAGGTGGTGGCTAGCTCTGGAAGATATAAACTGCCACAAGTAATATTTCCAAAAAGCAGAAGTAGAGCAAATGCGACCTAAAAAATTAAACAGAATTTAATTACTTAACTCTCAAAGGACAATATGAAGACATTTTTAGCATTTTATTATTGTGAAATATAACATATACTAAAAAGCAATACATTTCCAAGTACATTTTAATAAATAATTATAGAACGGATTTTAAAGTTTTGTATGGGTTACAGTTTCACGATTTTTTGTTTTTTCTTCTAGTTGCTCCAAGACACTGGAGACTAAAAGAAATATCAATATAATGTTTTAGTAGTCATACTCATTTGTAAAATCCTATCTTCTCTGTTATATTCTTCCTTTTTTGTGGGGGGAGGGAAATAACGTATATACAAAAAAGGCAAAAAATTCAAAATGCATTACAACAATTAGTTGTAGAACAAATTTCAGTGTTTGGGATGGGTTACAATTCCACAATTATAGGATTTTACTTTTAGCTGCTCTAAGGTACTACAGAATAAAATAAATATCAATATAATGATTCAGTATTCATACTCATTTGTTATGAGTGCTTCTCTGTATAACTCCACCATTACCTTTGTTCTTCTTGCCACACTTTAGGAGTATTTGGGTTATGCCTATTCAAACTTTTTCATGTTGGAAGGGGCTGTCAATAATATGGGATGGGGGATGGAACTAGTTGATGTTCTAGAGAGGCTGGTCCCTCTGCATTTCAGTACTTATCTGGTCCAGGGACCCATCTGGAGGTTGTAGATTTCTGGAAAGTTACTCCAGTGCATGGAAGCCTTGTGGAATCTTTTATAATGCCTTAGGTATCCTTGAGGACTGGCAGGATTGGTTTTGGTTGGGGGTTGGCAAGCTATGATAGGTAGCAATGTCTAACTGAAACTTGTGTAAGGGTGACCTCAAAAGTTGCCTCTTGACTCTATTTGAACTCTCCCAGCCACTGATACCTTATTTGTTACACTTCTTTTCCCCCTTTTGGTCAAGATGGCATTGTTGATCCTATGGTGCCGGGGCCAGGCTTATCTCTGGGAGTCATCTCCCATGCTTCTAGGGAGACATCTCAGGATGTCATGTCCCACATGGTGGGGAGGCAATGGTTTCACTTGCAGAGCTGGGCTTAGAAAGACAGAGGCCACATCTGAGCAACAAAAGAGGTCCTCCAGAGGTGACTCTTAGCCATATCTATAGGTAGGCTAAACTTCTCCACCACATACATAAGCTTCACAAAAGCAAACTCCAAGATCAAGGGCTTGGCCTATTGATTTGGGTGTCTCTAATGTTTGACACAGTGTCAGGGGTGTTCTAGCTCACTAGCTGTAGGAATGCGATATACCAGAAACAGAACAGCTTTTATAAGGGGGGATTTATTATGCTGCAAATTTATAGTTCTAAGGACATGAAAACATCCAAGGCTATAGAACAAGACTATAGAGATGTTCAATCTAAGACATCCAGGGAAAGATACCTTGGTTCAAGAATGCTGATGATATTCAGGGTTTCTCTCTCACCTGGAAAGACATGTGGAGAACATGGTGACCTCTGCTAGTTTTCTGTCCAGGCTTCTTGTTTCATGAAACTTCCCAGAGGAATATTCATTCTTCATCTCCAAAGACCTCTGACTGTGTGAGCTCTTGTGGTTCTTGTGGCTCTCTCACTGTTTCCAGCAAAGCAATCAAGACCCACCTGGAGTAGGTGGAGTCACATCTCCTTCTAATCAAAAGAACACCCACAATTGAGTGTGTCACATCTCCATGGAGATAATCTAATCAAGCTTCCAACCTATAGTCCTGAATAGAGATGAAAAGAAATGGCTGCTCCACAAGATGGATCAGCATTAAAACATAGCTTTTCTAGGGCACATAATCTTTTCAAACCAGCACAAGGGTGTCCCCAGTTGTAAAGTTTAATAGCTCCATATTTTTCCTCCCATCCACAAGGGACTTTGTTTATACTTTTTGATTATCTGCTTACCATACTCTGGGATGTATCCAGGCATTACATTAAGCTATACGTGGTTAAAGGCTCTTATTCTTATTCTGGGCTCCCTGTGTTTGGATTGTATAAATGATCTATCCAGACAGGTTGAGTTATATTATGTGCTACAGAAAGTTTAGGTTCTGGACAAAATAAATCTTCCTTTTGCCTCAAAGAGTAGGTGAAGTTCTAAAATACTGACAATGTCTTCCTTTCCCCTGTATTCTGAATTACCTTAATGCTGAGCTGGTTGGCTTTTTTCTTATCTCTAAATACCAGGTTTTATATATGTATACACACACACATATATATAGCGTCAGTACTTTCGGTTCTTCTGGGTACATACAAGGAAGTGGAATTTCTGGATCATAGGGCACCTCAATATATAGTTTTCTGAGGAACCACCAGACTGTTTTCCATAGCAGCTGTACCATTATACATTCCCACCAGCAATGCATAAGTGTCCCAATTTCTCCACATCCTCTTCAACATTTGTAGTTTCCTGCTTGTTTAATAGCAGCCATTCTTATAAGTGTGAGTGGTATCTCACTGTAGTCTTGATCTGCATTTCCCTTATAGCTAATGAGAATGAACATCCCTTCATGTGCTTTTAACCATTTGTATTTGCTGTTCAGAAGAATATTAGTATCTTTGGCCCACTTTATAATTGGCCTATTTGTTCTTTCGTTGCTCAGTTGTATGATTTGCTTATGTATACAGGATATCCACTTTATCCAATGTGTGATTTCCAAATTTTTTTTCCCGTTGTGTTGGCTACCTCTTCAGCTTTTTGACAAAGTATTTTGAGGAGCAAAAGCATATGATTTTGAGAAGTTCCCATTTATCTATTTTTTCTTTTGTTGCTTGTGCTTATGTGTAAAGTTTAGGATGCTACCTCCTATTACTAGGTCTTGTAGATGATCTCCTATATTTTCTTCTAGGAGCTTTATGGTACTGGTTCTTATATTTAGGGGATTGATCCAATTTGAGTTAAGTTTTGTATAGTGTGTAAGCTAAGGGTCCTCTTTCATTCTTCTGACTATTGTTATACAGTTCTCCCATGCAGATTTATTGAAGACTATTTTGTCCCAGTTCAGTAGATTTGGGGGCCTTGCCGAAGATCAGTTAACTATAGATTTGGTGGTCTATTTCTTCACTCTTTTGTCCATACTGTATCTTTGTGCCAGTATCGTGCTGTTTGATTGCTGTTGCTTTATAATAAGTTTTAAAATCAGGGAGGGTTAATCCTCCCACTTTGTTCTTTTTCAGGATGCTTTTAGCTATTCAAGGTCTTTTCTCTTCCAGATGAATTTGGTACCTAGCTTTTCAAGACTTCAAGGTAGGTTGTTGGGATTTTGATTGGTACTGCATTGAATCTGTAGATCGATTTGGGTAGAATTGACATCTTAACCATATTTAACCCTCCTATCCATGAGCATAGAATGTCTTTCCACCTATTTGGATCTCTTTTGATTTCTTTTAGCAATGTTATGTACTTCTCTGTGTACAAGCCCTTTACATCCCTAGTTAAGTTCATTCTTAGATAATTGATCCTTTTAGTTGCTATTTTGAATGAAATTTTTTCCTTAGTTAATTTCTTGGTTAGGTCGTTGCTTGTATATAGAAGCATTACTGATTTTTTGCACGTTAATTTTATAACCTGTCACCTTGCTGAATTTGTTTATTGGCTCAATTAACTTTATTGTAGAGTTCTCAGGATTTTCCAAGAATAAGTAACTTGTCATCTGTAAATAATGAAAGTTTTATTTCTTCCTTTCCAATTTGGATGCCTTTTGTTATTTTTTTCCTGTCTTATTTCCTGGCTCTCACTAGGACTTCTAGTACAATGTTGAATAATAGTGGTTACAGAGAACATCCTTGTCTCATTCCTGATCTTAGGGGGTATTCTAGTTTGCTAGCTGCTGGAATGCAATAAACTAGAAACGGAATGGCTTTTAACAATGAGTGGCTAGTTTACAGTTCTAAGGCTGAGAAAATGTCCCAATTACAACAAGTCTATAGAAATGTCCAATCAAAGGCATCCAGGGAAAGATACCTTGGTTCAAGAAGGCTGATGAGGTTCAAGGTTTCTCTCTTAAGTGGAAGGGCACATGGTGAGCACAATCAGAGTTTCTCTCTCATCTGGAAGGACACATGGTGAACATGGTGTCATCTGCTAGCTTCTTTTCCCCTAGCTTCTGGTTTCATGAAGCTCCCCAAGAGGCATTTTCCTTCTTCATCTCCAAAGGTCACTGGTTCATGGACTCTCTGTTCCATGGTCCTGCAGCATTTTCTGCTCTCTCTGAATTTCCCATTCTCCAAAATGTTTCTTTTTTTATAGGACTCCAGTAAACCAATCAAGACCCACCCAAATGGGTGGAGACATGACGTCACCTAATCCAGTTTAACAACCACTCTTAACTAAATCACATCATCCAGGGAGATGATCTGATTACAGTTTCAAACATACAGTATTGAATAGGGATTATTCTACCTTTATGAAATGGGATTTTGATTAAAACATGACTTTTCTAAGGGGCATACATCCTTTCAAACCAACACAGGGGGGTAGCTTTCAGCCTCTTACTATTGAGTATGATGCTGGCTATGGTTTTCATATATGCCTTTTATCATATTGAGGAAGTGACCTTTGAGTCCTATCTTTTGAAGATTTTTATTAGAAAAGGATGTTGAATTTTTTCAATTGGTTTTTCAGCATCAATTGAGATGATCATATGTTTTTCCCTTTCAATTATTAATATGCAGTATTACATTAACTAATTTTCTTGTGTTGAACCATCCTTGAATTCCTGATATATATCACTAGGTCATGGTATATAATTCTTTTAACATGCTGTTGAACTCAACTTGCTAATTTTTTTTTTGAGAATTTTTGCATCAATGTTGATTAGGGAGTTTGGTCAATAGTTTTCCTTTCTTGTGGCATCTTTACCTGGTTTTGGTAGTAAAGTGACATTAGCTTCATAAAATGTGTTAGGTAGTGTTCCTTTTTCCTCAAATTTTGGAAAATTTTGAGCAAGATTGCTGTTGGTTCTTTTTGGAATGTTTGATAAAATTCATCTGTGAAGCCATCTGGCCTTGGGCTTTTCCTTGTAGGAAGATTTTTTATGACTGATTGAATCTTTTAACTTGTGATTGATTTGTTGAGATCTTCTACTTCTTCTTGAGTGAATGTAGCTTGTTTGTGTGTTTCCAGGAATTTGTCCATTTCATCTGTGTTGTCTATTTTATTGCTATATTGCTGTTCATATTATCCTCCTATGAGTTATTTTTTCAAAATTTCTTCAGTGTCTGCGGTAATGACCCCCTCTGATTTCTAAGTTAGTTTATTTGCATCCTCTCTTTTTTTCGTTGTCAGCTTTGCTAGTGGCCCATTGATTTTATTGATTTTCTCAAATAACTAACTTTTAGTTTTATTCTTTTTATTGTTCTTTTATTCTCTTATTCATTTCACTCACTTTGATCTTTGTTATTTCTCTTCTTCTATTTGCTTTGTGGTTACTTTGCTGTTCTTTCTCAAATCGCTCCATGTAAACAGTTAAGTCCTCAATTTTTACTCTTTTTTTTTTCTTCTTCTTCGTTTTTTTCTTTTTGCATGGGCAGGCAGCAGGAATTGAACCTGGGTCTCCAGCATGGCAGGTGAGAACTCTGCCTGTTGAGCCACTGTGGCCTGCCCTCTTTCTTCTTTTTTAATACAGGCATTTAGGGCAATAAATTTCCCTCTCAACACAGCCTTTTCCACATTCTGTAAGTTCTTATATTTTGTATTCTCATTTTCATTCTTCTCCAGATAGCTACCAATTTCTCTAGCAATTTCTTCTTTGGCCCATTCATTGTTTAAGAGTTTGCTATTTAGTTTCCATATATGTATTAGTTAGGGTTCTCTAGAGAAACAGAATCAACAGGGAACACTTGCAAATATAAAATTTATAAAAGTGTCTCACGTGACCGCAGGAACACAGAGTCCAAAATCCACAGGGCAGACTGCGAAGC